>VDFB02281492.1:334900363-335139508 GCA_007258455.2 Sequoia sempervirens
CCTTGACCTTTTGAACAAATAGGGGTTCACTTGAAGGGGGTTCGGGGGGTTCAAGCGAACCCCCCTTTTTCCCAAAATTTCTCTTTGTTTTTATTCTAGAAAATGTGAAAAATGAGGGACCCATCATTTAATATGCTTCACTTGAAGGAGGGTTCAAGTGAACCCTCTTTTGGTTTGTTCAAACCCCCCAAAATCCAAAAATTTCTTCATGGGGGTGGTTTTTGCAATTTTTCTTCCTCAACAAAATTGTAAACCAGTTTTGTTGGATCACCCCTAACATGCTTATTGACTAAATTTTTCTTTGCAAACTTGGAAAAGATAGATACTAACATTTGTGAAAAGTAATCTATACAAACTCAAAATGGGAAGAGACTTAAAATGCAATGCAATGACCTCGAATGGAATGTGTAAATGCGATTTTCAGACTCTAAACAAGGAAATTTGCTTATTACACTATGAAACAACTTGAAAATTAAATGTTGTAAATGTAAATTTGAAATTAAGTGATGCATAAAATAAACCAAATTAAGCTAGATCTAATGAAATTCATGTAATTTAGAAACTCAACAAACTGAAATAGTTATTCAATGACAACAAACATAAGTATAAAAATGATGTTTTTAATGTTGTAAATGGTAGTTTCAAGTTTGATATGGAACTAATTCACCCAGAGGGACATATGAGTTCTATTTAGGGTTTTTGAAGTGTTAAAATGATTCAAAATACAAAACAAAAAATTTCCAAAAAGTAGGAAAAATAACCTATACCAAGACTAAATTAGCTAGAGGGGCGAATGAGTCCCAAATTAGGGTTTTTGCACCAAATTCATCAAATTATGAGTGAATGTTAGGTTTTTTGGTTTGAATTTTTATAGGCTATGTGTAATTATAGATTTTAGGTGAAATTCAATGATGCAAAGGCATAAATACAACCTATATGCACTTTCAGTAATTCAAAATTTTGAAACCCTAGATGTAAATTAACTAATGCAAGACCTAATGCAAAGTTAATGTAAGTTAAAACTGGGAAACCTTAGAGATCTCAATCTAGGGATAGAAATGAGGGAAAGAGATATGCGATAAGGTTTCCTAGGTGTGTGATTAAAGACAAAAGGGGGTTCACCACCAAGCAATGGCTTGGAAAGAAGAAGATGAATGCAATGTGTCAATCTAGCTATGAAACCTAGAGAATTAAGAACCTAAATTTAGACTAATAAAAGATAATGAAATAGAAAGGTACTTGGAAGTAAGATGTGATCAAAACAAGCTCTAAAACCGTAAAATTATTTTAATGCTCACTAGGACTGATATGCTAGATTGGGTGATTTAGTCCTAGTATAGGGTTTTTAGGTAGGGTCTTGAACCCCTCAGTGATTGATCTAGATCTTCTAAAGACTAGAAAAAATGGTGTACTAGGACTCATATGCCCAAACTAGTGCAAAGTGTCCCCTTTTGTCATAACTGTCCCAAGAGTAGAATTTTGAAGTGAAACTTTGTGAGCCTCTAGAGATGGATTAAATACGCATTTTCCCATTGGTTTCATGTAGATTGGTTGGATATCTTTCTCTAGATCCAAGTTTCTATGAGTCTTGACAACTTTTGCAACTTTGCGATTTTGGCACATTAGAAGGCTTCAAATCCCCTTTTTTCTTCAACCTATAAACCCACAATCACACAAAGAGAGGAGTAAAATGTTACTTTTTAGGGAATGGTGGTTTTCCTTGGTCAAACCCCATTTAGGTAATAAAAACTTATGATAAAACAATGAAACATGAACAATGATTCCTTGAATGATGTCTCAAAATGTAAATCTACAATCTAACATGAAGTGGCTATGAAGAATGTAGATCTTGATCTTGAATTAGATGTAGAACAATACTTAACTTGGATCTTGAATGCTAAATCACAACACTAGCTAAACATCATGCTTGAAGCATTATGCCTTTGACATGATGATGGTTATTGAATTGGTGCAATAATCTTCTACAAAATTGCAGCCCTTGAGTGCCTACGAAATGATCTTGAATACTCTTGTAAAATCTTGAATGCTCTTGTGAAAGTACACTTGATTGCCTATGAAACTCTAGATTTCTTAGATGTTGAAAAGATGAAATAACCTTATATTTATACTTATTTATGCCAAGTTTCCTAAAATTACAACACTACAAGCCGACATTAGATCTAGGAAGATAAAATCCCACCAAGAATTGAATTAAAAATAGGTCCTAATTAGAATGGGACTCATACACCAGTTGTGGCATATGATTCCTAGAGGCTCAAAACTGGGGCACAAACTCCAAGATAGGTCATGTTTGATGTGAAACTTGAAATTAGGTCCCAAGACCTAGGTGGGACTCATATGCCGAAGGTGGTGTATGAGTCCCAGATAACCAGATCTAGAACACATCACCCAAAAAATTGAATTATGATTGATTATGTGATATGTGTCAGGATTATCCATGGAAATATGTAATTAATAAGGCTTGTAGATGCAAAATAGGACTAATTAAGGCATAAATAGGCCCAATTAGTTAATAAATCCCTAGATTTGTATGAAAGTGTTATGATACAATTTACAACACCCTAAATAAGGAAAAATTAGGTCCATTTGTCATTAATTATTCATTCCCAAATTAAGTGTGAAAAAGGGTTACTTTTGTCTACACTACAAAATTTATCAAGTGTGACATGAAGACAACTATTTAGAATAACAAAACCAACTATGATAGGAAATGGATTGGACCTTATGGGTTCCCAAATAATGATTTTAAAGTCAAAAAGTTAAATATAATATTTTTATAAGTTACATTAATCAATATGAGCTTGGTGAAGAAATTTGGTGATTAACCCAAAGTGCTTATAAACTAGCACCCTCTTAAAACAACTATTCTATTATTATATGAAAATGGGTAATGGAAAGGATGCCTAAATGATTGAAAGAGATAGAATATGAAATGAGGTAAATAAACTATTATCCATAGGTTCAACCATTGAGGCTAGTTTAGTGGGGCATAAAGATAGTTAAATATAGAGTTTCTACAAGGCTTGTTGAAATGTGTATCTACTAAAAGAGAATCTTTGAAGGAGATTAAAAATATTTATATTAGCTTGAGTGAACTATAGCTATTCCAAAATACCATACTCTTTTGGGATATTATAAGGAAGATGAGTTGGAGGTAGAAGATTGACTATATTAGAAGGAAGTGAAGTTGGGTTATGTGTGTTTCCCATTTTGACAAGTATTATGAGTATAAGTAATAGTGTTCCATGAAACCTAATATGAGTTTTTAGAGGGAAAAATTCCCAACAATTCAAAGGGGAGGATAATAATAGATGAGAATATCACATACCAATGTATAAAGGTCTCTAAAATTTTCATCATAAATAAACTTAAACATAAATAGAATGGATGTGGAAAATGAGTAATAAATATTTAACTAGAATCATATTAAAATAAGAGAAAATGAATGTATAAAACTAATTAAGTGTGTTATTGTTTAAAAGAAAATAAGGTATCATAAATGGTTCATTATAGAATAATTCCCTCATGAAAGCTATAATTTGTTGTACGATAATATCTCAAATGTGGGAAGGAGAATAAGAAGGAAAAAGGAAAAATTGATGTGTTAAAATAATTGTGTTATCATATAAAAGAAAACAATATATCATAAAAGACTCATCATAGACTGATTCCCTCATGAAATCTATACATGATTATGTATTTACTATGAAATCTCTTTTGTTGGGTAATATATTAAATGTATTTAATCTATAGCCTCTTATGGACTCCAAAAAGAGGGAATGACATGCATTTCATGATGTCATAATCATCCAAGATGGAGATTATAACAAACCTAGCTAATAAGGAAAACTAGCATGACATGAGCTATGTAGAAGCATAAATACGTTCAAGCATCTTGCCACATTTATTTCCTATATATGTTGTTATGAATTATTTCTCTTTCAATTTAAAGTAAGTTCCACATAGGTTATGTTTAATTAGTTATTTATGTAGGAATACAATCCATCATCCCATAGTGTACAAATAGGGCATAATGGCCTTCTTTGCAGGAACTAGTTTTTGTATAGTTGAGTATGATTAAGATTCTTATTTTTTAAAGAGATGAGATATTTTTCTATTTAATATGTAGTCCTCCTATCAAATACGGATAAAAAATATTAACTAATAAATGATTGATGATATAGAAAGTAGAATATTGTAACATCTATCTAAAAAATAGATCACATTTTGATTTATATATAACTATATTATTGTTAAATTGAAAACTTTATTTCAAGAATTTCATAGAACTTTTCATTTAGTTTAGTCTCATTCCATGTGCTCAAACCAAGGGGCCACTCACCTTGAGGAAGAATGAAAGTTGTAATATTTGTAAGTTATTTGTGCTTTCCATCTCTCTCTCTCACTCATTCACTCTCTCTCTCTCTCTCTCTCTCTCTGTGCATGAGTTCCTTCTTTATGTTGAGTAGTTTTAATATGTGACATGTAGGATTATTGTTTCTTTATTTAGCTATGTTATCCAATCCTTTTAGTTAAAATTTGGTCCTATTTTTTAAAATATTAAATTTTTATTTAAAAAAAAACCTTTACCTATAATATAAACATAAGTTGGCATGAATTGTAATCATTTTAAATTGTGAAAATACCACTAGGTATGATTTTTTGGTTGTCTAACAATGATTCATTATGATTAAACATTGTGATTATATCTTGACTAGGTCAATACTATTATTATGTTAATGTCTATGATGGTACATATTTTCAAGAAGTCTAGAGAATGTATTGAAACATGAATGAGCTAGGTTTGGATTATTTGGAATCTTGACAATTGGTTAAGAGCATGTGGGATCGACTAAATATAAACTAAAATATTTTAAGAAAATTAACACTACAATGAGTGCCTTCTATAACTCATAGAAATTGTGAAGCATGCAATTTCTTACTCTATAATGCCAAAGCTATTTTCGTATGAAAAAATTAATAGTCACAATATTTCTTCACGTCCTTAGGTTTGGCATAAATGCATTTAACATTATTTGGAAAGCCATTACAAAAAAATAGATTTTCATTTTCCTAGGAGATTGTTCTATGAATCTCCATTGGTTGGGTATGAAATATAATATTTGGATCCTATAAATGTTAGATTTAATGTATGCAAATAATTAAATTCAATCAAGAATATGTTTGATTTTCCCTTTAGCTTAAAATTCTTGCATCAAATATGTATATTTTTGCAAGATTTTCTTGGAATATATTGTGTTTATTTTTTTTGTAGATTTGATAATATGATATAAACCTAGGTGTAGGTTTAGAAGTTATTTCTTTAGTTGAATAATCTAATGAGAAGTTGTGTTTCCCATTAGGGAAATGCTCCAGACATTACCAATAAGACACCCTAGATCCCTCACCAAGGCAAGATAGTAAAGGTCAAGGTCAAGACAAAGTGAGCCATTCTCATTCCTACAATTATTCAAGGTGAGATGATTTTATCTCCTCCACATTATCAAAGATGAAAGGCTCAAACACAAGGTACCATTCACATTTGTGCAACTATTTGAGAAGTGTCATGTATTTATCTACCTCATTGTAAAGACCTTTATCCCTTTGAGTTAGGACCATAGAGTTCTAATATTTTAAATGAGCATTCCTTAATGAAAACTTGCCATTTATCACATTCACTCTCAATTATAGTTGCACATGTTCCCTAAAGATGTCCAAAACCAATAACTTGAAGGTACATTATAGATAAACAATTTTATTAGATTCTTCACGTAAGATTTCAATCCTTATATAATTAAGAGTGCTTAAAAGATAAGCTAAATCATTTATCAATAACCCTTATTAATTATTGACTTTTTTAATATAAACTAATAAATCTTTTAGACTAATTAAAACATAATTTTTTATAAAATAACATACTTAATGTACTTCATCTAATATACCTTTTACAAATATTTCTATAAAAAAATTACAATTATACTTATCCTTCTTACAAAAACAAATAATCTTTGTACCTAAATGAAAAGATTTTAAAATAAATTTAAAATTATATAAATTAAAAATATTACTCATCTAGTAAGAAAAGTCAAAATTTGCCAACGATATTGTTAGATGTATTAACGTTATAGTGCAGTTGCATCTGCCATCCATACATTTATGGGACTCAAATTTTTATTTTTACGCCGAAGGCGTCTCTTTATTTGAGAAGTGTCCAGCAAAGGCTCAAAAGCAACGAGACGGCTTGCACGATGGTTCGGTTATCTTCAATCGTTAATCATTTAAAAGATCTGCATCCTTATTTGAGAAGTACGAGCTCATTTTGTCCAGCAAAGGCTGAAAAGCAACGAGACGGCTTGCAAGACGGTTCGGTGATCTTCAATCGTTGATCATTTAAAATATCTGCACCCTTATGTGGAAGCTAGCGAGGGCTTTTAAAATCTGCAGCCTTTGGGGTTTTAGCTTCCATTTTAAAGAGCCCTGGTCCTGATCCTGGTCTTCTCCCTCTGCGTGCAATGAGGATTTTTCAGAATTGGCATCGGCCTGTAATTTTTTGGCCTCTTCACTGACATCCTTCAGTGACTTAGCAAATCGTTTGCCTTTACTCTTGGCTGCTGAAGAATCAGGGGTTTTAGTCGGGTGTTTAGCAAGGCTGCAAGATTTTGGGAACAATGTGGGGCTTAGGCGAACAGGTTTCTTGCAAGTGAAGACCAAAACAGACTTTTATTTTTGTGAGGACTTGGTGAGTTTTTCAATACCAGAGGTTTTTCTTTCCTTGTGCTTCTGAGACATTTTTTCGTTGCTAACATTTGATCCATTTGGGCTGTTTTTTCCTCACATCTTTTCCCTGCAGAGAACATTGTTAATGATGATATTTGTTGGATACGCTCCTCTGCTCTATGCTCTGTTATACTCCCGCCAACCATCCTTTACTTTGTTTTTTCTCCCGTGCTGCTCTTTTAGGAGAATAATAGAAATACTGTCTTCAAACCAGTCTGTGTTGCATGCAATAGGGAGAAAGGGGCTTTTAAAATGTATCCACGGAACACTAGTGTATGAGCCTTCCTTAAGATCCCATTGCCCTGTCGTGTTGATATGGGTGGCCAGAGCAACAAAAATATGTGTCTACAACACAATGACTGTGGGGCTAGAAAAAGACTGTTCTATTGTTTTTAAAAAAAATGTCAATTCACATGGACATCTCCTAGATTCGAAGGTCCTGAAGCAAGTGAAATCTTCCTTTTATGCCCAACGTTTACTCATCAAACATACCCCTCCTATTCCAGTTGCAAGGGTGGATTTCCTTACTCCCAACAACCTGTGGTGTGAAGAGGAACCTCTCCTCAGCAATGAGCATTACAACTAGATGTTTTAAATCACATTTTTTTGCTCTTTTTTGTTGTTTTCACTAAACCAGCTATCTATGGCCACATAGCCTTATTGACTCCTTCAATGCTGAGATTCATTGTAATACCTGGTATAGGCTTCTTTTATGTAAATGCTCACTCTGTATCTCTAGATACCTTGCTACATTAGTTATTACTATAATACATTTATGGGTAATTACACCTTTTACCAAAAAAGCCATTATTAAGGGGAAAAAATATATCGCTGTATGGCACCTGCTTTGCTTCTGCGCTTCTAACAGATCCTCCAATGCAAAACTGCAACCCAAATAGGCTAAAATATAGAGCTGAAGCAGTTACGGAAGAAAGGAAGCTTAATAGAAATGAACACATTATTAATCCTAGATCAAATCTGACCACAAAGCTTATTAGAAATAAACACATTATTAAATGTGGTAAGGATTGAAACCACAAGATAATGTCTACAATCTAATTGAAAATCAAAGAAACTCAAAAACCAGCAACTAATATGACATACATTCAGAACAGAGTTGCTTCAAAAATGGTGTAAATTCACTATCGAGCACCATCAATGGTTAATAAAACTGATGCAACAAGGGCCTGCACTTCACTCAATGGATGGTATTATCCCATATCAAGCCAACTATTGATTATGACATGACATACTCTTCTTGAATGGTGACAATATTGTATATATGACTAAAGACTTCTGGGGTTTCGCTTCGACAGCGTGTATAGCAAGAAAATAAAGTTCTTAAATGTAAGAAAATATATTCAACGAGTTTCAGTCAAACAAGAATTGCACAACAGTCTCTACAAGTTTACTGTTGACGCTACAGGTAAACTACCAGCAGAAAGTAAATCTACCTAAGATTGCTAAAATCTTCAACTAACAAAATTATAGCATTGTTGCAGTTCACCTCAAGTGGATCCTTGCTTTAATCAACTACCTCACTCTCCTTTTTCACAAAATACTCACTATAACAAATTCTGTTATAGCTCATCACACACGATTAACTGATATAGAAACCGTCTTCAAATTAAATACTCAAAAACCTATTACAAACTTACAAGAAAATCGCTCTTTAGATATGTGAAACTTCATAATATATACTCCACGGCCTTAACAGGCACTTTTTCCCCTTTTTACTCATCACAACAGAGCCGATATAGCCTTTCGGGCCTGTTCCAACATCACAGGCTTCAAGTTGCTCTTTGCAGCTGCCTCCATTATACGTCGTCCCACCTCTGTAGATCCTGTAAATGCAATCTGTCATACAAATACACCATATTATTATTTTTAGATTTACCAAGTTAAAGTAAGAAAGGCCATACACAGAAAGATTGTTTAGGGATTAAACTCTGCAATCTGGGTTACAACATTACAAATGCTGGTTCTTTACAAGGCAGTGCACATATTCAATTCAGAGATACCATGCATTTTTGCAGAAAATTTTGTAACCTTATAATATCAGCGCTAATTTGCATCATTCAGCTGTTACTATTCCTCTTCTATATTGTGCATTCCCTGCTCTGGAAAGGCTCCATAAAAAAAGATGTTTGTACAAATTTTTTATATTGAAATTCCCAAATTTGTATACAAAATTATTGCAGGCCTGGTACAGAACCTCTATGTGCTTATAATGCTCACTAAAATACATATTTAATTCTCAATATCTGGTTGATTCTCTTTTTTAGCACCTTTCTTCTTGGTTGCCATTTAGGTACTGCAAAATCTGTTACATATGCAAGTGTCGTCCAAGTATTCCATGTATTTAAATATATTTGTAAATTATCTAATGTTTTTCAATATCCATACAATGTTTGTACGATGGCATCATTTCCCCAGCATAAAACTTCTTTCCCCTCCAATAATAAGTTTTCCAGCCACTTTACCTTCTATAATAAGGGTGAAATATAAGATATGCAAGTAAAACACTTGCAACCATCCCAAATCTCATGGTTTCTAACATGTAATCTCTTTGGAGATAAATTAGTAAATATTTATGCTTCACTTCTCACTGTCCAAGAACTTTATTTATGTCTCTGTTTTAATACCATGATGCCCCATTTACTTTTCAAAAGACGTAAATTCATTTTCTGAAATCTAAATAGTGTGCCATATTTGATAAGCCAGTCACTCAATCCTTTGGGGTTATATCTCTTTCAAGCGATTGACCTCATTTACACCACAAATTGCAAAAATAAAATAAAAGCAGATTGCTAGTTATTTTTTATTGTACTTTTTAACAAAAAGAAGTAGCTGAGACCAAGTGAGCTAGCCCAGGAATAACGAACCCAGAGTTCCCTATGACAAAAGTAAAAATCTTGACCATCGATGCATAAGTGTAAAATACCTTCTCTGTACCACCTACTTTTCAGTCTCCTTTCTATGAAATTGAATTTCAGATAGCCCACCACAAAAGGAAAGTTCTTCCAAGAAAAACGTTTTTAAGTCGGAAGAGCCAGAAAACATACATTTCCTTAAATAATTTTCAAAACATACATGGAGAAGAAGGGATCATCAACTATGATCTATTCCCAACTTGGGCTAAATAGAAGAATTCATTTCAAAACATATAATCATAAGCAAGTCCTGCAATTTCATATGAGAAATGGCACTGTTACCACATTTATTAGGGTGAATATTAATTGAAGCAATGCTTCACATAAATGTTGAACAACTGTATGACATTATATAGTAATAAATTTCTCAATATCCAGAATTATTCATAGTGTAAGCATAACCATTGCCTGTTCAAAACACACCATTGACAAGATACCCAAACACTAACGCTGCCATCATAAACATGTATCCCTCAAGGCCTTGGCCAGTCCCCACTCCTGCACCATCAAAAATATTTAAAGTTATTAAAGAACTAAGGATTCATAGTCATCGCAATCAATTAGAAAAGAAGATAAAAAATGTAGTGATAATCATACCATGGTTGGCAGGGGCAGGAGCAGGGGTATGGTCATCAGCAGAAATATGTGGCAGAACAATTGCAATGATCGCCATCACCAACATGATATAACCTCTGTTTAGCGCCATTTTTACCCCACAAGAAACAACTGCGTTGGTTTCTCTCGAGGAAGATTGGCTCCGAAAGGCAATTGAGAAACTTGCAAATAGAGGAAGCAGAGATGGGCTTAAAAAGCAGAAAATGGGTGAGGAAGGAAAATTAAACGAAAGAGTGCAGAGTAGACTTTGACAAAGTTTTCTTGCATGGAAATGCAAGGATGCTTCCTTTATGAAAAGTATTCTCAAAGTCCTTAACAACTAGCACCCTCTTAACACTACTATTCTAGTATCATGTGAAAATGACTAATGGAAAGGATTCCTAAATGATTGAAAGAGATAGAATATGAAATGAGGAAAATAAACTATTATCCATAGGTTCAACCATGGAGGCTAGTTTAGTGGGGTGTAGAGATTGTTAAATATAGAGTTTCTGCAAGGATTGTTGAAATATGTAATGTATGAAAAGAGGATCCTTAAAGGAGGTTACAGAGAGTTACATTAGATTGAGTGAACTATAAGTAATTCAAAATATCATATTAGAAAGAAGTGAAATTGGGATTTATGTGCTTTTCTCATTTTGACAAGTACTATGAGTGCTAAAAATTTTCTGGATTTGATTGTGTTTTAGTTTTTCACATCAACGTTTCGAATCATACTACATGATCCATGATCCTCTCCTCTAGCTCTCTTTCATCCTGATGATGGATCATGTAGTATGATTCGAAACGTTGATGTGAAAAACTAAAACAC
The DNA here is from genome assembly GCA_007258455.2 of Sequoia sempervirens. Classification (NCBI taxonomy): domain Eukaryota; kingdom Viridiplantae; phylum Streptophyta; class Pinopsida; order Cupressales; family Cupressaceae; genus Sequoia; species Sequoia sempervirens. Next base: position 334,911,521 of record VDFB02281492.1, read on the forward strand.
AATCAAATCCAGAAAATTTTTAGCACTACTTGATGGATTGAGGAAACTTGATATCTTTAATAAGTACTATGAGTATAAATAATAGTGTACCATGAACTCTAATAGGATATTTAAGAGAGACAAAATTTCCCACAATCATGGGATTATAATAATAGATGGGAATATCACATACCAATGTATATAAGTCCCTAAATTTTTCATCATAAATAAACTTAAACATAATGGAATGGATGTGGAAAATGAGTAATAAATATTTTTTGAATTAGAGATGGTTAAGGCAGTAAGAATACAAAGTACAGAGAGTTATGTTGTAACCATGTCCAGCATCAGAAATTTATCCCCCATTTGACATTTTCGAATCTAGCCTACCCAGCAAAAAAAACTACAGTTATTTCATTACATACAAATCTGCTCTTTGAACCTGTAGCATATTGATTCCCGCATACTTTGACTAATAAACAATGGATCTATTCACATTATCTATAGCTGAAACACCATGTACCATTAGAATGCTAACTACTGCTACACCCGAGTACTTAAGCCTGTAGATGCTGTATAAAACACCATGTATACTGTGGCCTGTGGATGTTGTATAAAAGGAGGCCATAACGCCAAATATATACACCTGTATACACTACAAACGAGAAAGATCAAGGTAGCCAGTGCAAAAAAGGAGTCCCCTGTAGCCAACACCTCACATGTTACTGCCCTCGGTGCCCGAGTCAAGGTCACTCACCCTGCAAGATTTCATACCTGGAGAACACCACCTCAATTTCCAGATTCTCATTTGTGTGCAACCTCGGAGCCCTTACTTGGTGCTGCTCTTCATTGACCTTAGCTTTCCCATCGAACTCTTTCTAAAAATTGTCCAGTACAGTCATAAAAGACACCAAACTAGGTTGAACCACCTACCAATTATGCCTGAACTTGCCCTCATTTTGATTGACAAGTAGTATCTCATCCTACAAGAACTTGAGAAACTTTCCCTTTGAGCTCTTCATGGTCAGCACGACCTGCGAGGCAATCTTAAAAGGATTAATCTCTTTTCACTGTTCACTGTTTCTTTCCTTCCATAATTGCCACAAGATGTTCATTAAAAAGACAGTGCACCAAAAATAAATTAATCTCTTTTCCTAGCTTTTTATCATTGCATAAAAGAACCTCTTTCTAATCAATTTTTCCATTAGTTTTCCAGATTAACTTGCTGTTACAAAGGAGTTTCCAGATTTTGTTTGCATACAAACATTCAAAGAATATGTGTTCAACAGTTTTTGGGAGTCTGCAAATTTTACACATTTCAATGTCATTATGTTTCCACTTGATAGGGACTCTTTTTAATATTATTAGCCATCTTAGACAAGCCTTTTTGGGGTCAAGAATAGAGGATCAGTTTGAGGTGAAAGTTTCATGCCACTCTTTATTACTCAGATTTACTTGCCAAGCCCTATTTAGGTGTTCAACTAGGGAAATGTTGTGTATTAGCTCTTGGTAGATGGCCTTTTCCTGGAGTGATTTTAAAGGAGTGTTTCCTTTCCAAGAGAGCTACTTAATACGATTTCTTCCTGAACTATTAGTGTCGAGCAGGGGTGCAGCCTCACAGGATTGCTTTAGCACAGTATACGTTCTTAACCCGGACAGGGGCAGCTGGAACTCCATCTGCAGATCTTCCTACTTCTTTACCTTACCATCAACTAAGACATTCTCCAAGGTCTTAACTCCAGCTGTTGCCTATGTTTGGAAAAACAACCTTGTAGCAAGGCCAAAGGTTTTCCATTGTGCTCCAAATTCCACCAAATGGAGCAGCCAAGATGTCATGCATTACCATTATAGACAGTCAATGAGGTGAAAGTGACATGCTTTTTAACCAACTCTCAGCCCTTCTAGATGCTCTTAAACACCATAGAACCAGCAGGGATTATAGGATGTTTTGATAGGAGTAGATCACTGAAAGGAAGATGCTTCCAAGACTTTGCTTGTTTGGGGTGCCTAACCAAATATGTTTCCGATAAGCACTTTCTAGGGTTCATTTCCCTCTAGTGCCTTAAAAATTCACTTATTGGCTAGAGCAATTCCCTACTTCTCTAGGTCCATTAGCTCAATCCCCCCTTGATCTTTGCCCATGCAGCACCAATCCCATTTGACTAAGTGCTTCTTCCTTTTCCACTTGCCATAAGAACAAAGGTAGCCTCTGATCTCTTTTTTGTAGTTCTTGTAACTGATATCTATTAAAAGACCACACTGAAGCATAATAGACAGAGTATGAAGAAATAATTTTTTGACAAACTTGAAACCTTCCTGCTAAGGACAGGTAATGCATGTTCCATTTGTCCAACTTTTTGTCAATTTTCTCTTTGATCCAAAACTACATGTCCTTTAGACATGGACTAATTGCAAATTGGATGCCAAGGTATCTCACTTGCTTATTAGGGCCTCCCACTGAAAATAAAATCTTTGCAACCAATTAGAAAGTTTATCTAACCACCGGGCAGCATTATAGAAATTGCTCTAGATAGTTTTGCACCGGAGGCCTGACAATAGAGATTGAGATTGTATAGCAAAATCTTTGCATTTTCTTCTTCTAGATCAACAAAATGTGTTGTATCATCTACAAATTGGATGTACAACAACTCATTATTTTCTGGCAAGCATAGCCCCTTTATCCTTGGAGTTAACAACATGTCTCTAAGCAAGAAGTACAAAGAATTAGAGGCTATCACAAATAGGGTAGGTGCAAGAAGGCAACCTTTTCTTATAGATCTTTCCAACTTGAAAGGTTCAGAGAGTGTCATTATTGTCTACTTGGGTTGAAGAATCTTTCAATAGTGTGTTGACCATACTACAAAATTGTTGAGGGAACCCAAAGGCCTCTAGGATCGTTCTCAAGAAGAACCACTCCACTCTATCGTAGGCTTTTTCAAAATCTAGCAAGAGCATCATGGCAGAGTTTTTCTTGGAAGTTCTAGACCATTCCATGGCCTCCTAGCTAGTGATGAGATTCTCTAAAATGTATCTTCCCTTAATAAACCTTGTTTGGGTACTGTTTATGAATTTCAGAAGGATGATGACTAGCCTTAAGTAATGCTAGGACTTTGGCCAGGATTTTATAGGATACATTTAGAAGGGTGATTGGCTTCTAGTTCTTTAAGCTAGTTTTGTCTCCATCCTTGGGGAGAAACCTTTTAATGTCCCTATTAATGTCCTTCCCCAAGGATCCCTTGTTGATGGCTTCTTTGTAAACCTGGAGAAGATCCTCACTTATCCATTCTAAGAACCCCTTGTTGAACTCAAATGGAAAGCCATCTACCCTAGGTGATTTATCAAATGTTGTTCATTGAGTTTAAATCTCTCTTGATCTCTTCCTTATTGATTTCGTTGGCTAGGAGCAAGGATTGGGAAATCTTCGAAGGGATCATTTTTTTGATGAATCTTCTTGCATTTCTACCTTCCTCAGTATCACCTTTTGAAGAGAAGAGGTCTTTGAAGAACAAAATAACTATGCAGAGATGTCACCTTGATTATTGAGGAGGGTGCCATTGTGGTTAATTTGGTCAATCTATTCTCTAACCCATTTCTCTTTAAAGAACATGAAAAAAAAATGGATCCTTTGTCTCCAGTGTTCAGCCAGTCAATTTTGGATCTAACTTTCAATCCTTGAATTTTGGGTGATTGGAGCCTTCTATGGGAATTTTTAATAGAGACCAGCTCCTCATTTGTTATTTCATCATCCAATCTATCTTGTGGCCTTATTTGTGGAACCCTAGCAATGCCTCTTGGAAGCAATTTTCTTCCTTCCTCCTTTCCATGGCCAAGTGTTTCCCAATAGTTTGGCATAGGGTTTATCCACCCTTTGATGTTAGCTTCCCACCTTTGGATTTCTCGTTCGCCTTCTAGCAAGCTATTGTTTATTCCCCTAAGGGTGCAAATTACATCTCTGCAACTTTCATCTTTTAACAAGCTAGTATTGAGAATAAAGTTTTAACCCTTCTCACTTTCCTTCTTTCTAGCAAAGTTTAGGATTAAAGTGGCTTTGATTGGGTGGTGGTTAGACAGGGTGTATGGGTGCAACACTACCCCTACTCCATCATTCACTAGGAAAAAACTAAACCAATTTTTATTTGCATAAAACCTATCCAATCTGCAATACACTCTCCTACCTCCTTTTTGAAGGTTACACCATGTGTACCAAACTTGCTTTTTGTTGTTGCTTTCTCCCCTCCAAGGGGTCTAAGAAATTCGGTTTGGATTTGAACCTCCTCCAAAAGTGTTTTTGATTGCCTTTCACTCCATGGACCTAGGCCTCCTTTCTTTTCCTCTTTATAGTCATTTGGGACATAGACCAAACATATGCCAAATTTGGCTCCATTTCTCTCAAATGTAGCCCATATTGCTCTGTTCCAGGGGGAGGTACCATTTTCAATAAGAGATTGTTCCCAACCCTTGGCCATTAGAATATTAGTTCCTCCTTTCCCTTTTTCATGCTTGGATGTTAGTGAGGAGGCATTGTTGGGTGATCCCACAATACTGATTTACAATTTTTGGGAGATCCTGATTTTTGCTAAAATCACATGTTTTTAGAAAATATAATGATTTAAGCTTTGAAAAGTTTCATTTAAAGGATTCCAATTGAAGAGGGTTTGATCGAACCGCCTTACACCAAACCCCCTTAGATAGAACCCCACTAGTTTTAAACCATACCTATAACGGAGTCTCCTTTACACCTATCAAAATGCTGATAAAAAACTACTTTTCATTTACCTTTTGAGGGATCAAATGAATTCATTCAAAATTTATTTTTTGTAAGTATGCAGTCCTAATTATAAGCTTCCCAAAAAATATAATTTTAAATAAATATAATTTTATTATTATATATATATATATATATATATATATATATATATATATATATATATTATTTCTTGTGAATGTAGATTTTTCATCGAAAATCAAGCTCTCTATTCTGCACATGTGGAAACATAGAATATTACCATTTTTTTTTTTTGAAAAATATCAATGCACTAGATATTGAAGTCCTTGATCCAACAAAAAAAATAAATTGAATTTCAATACATACAAAAAGTTATGTTGTATATAGTTTGTCTATGTCTGAATTGTAATTGGCTTGATTTCAAAAGTTGATTAAGGAAAAAATATTCAATAAAACACTATGAAACCAAATGAAATCACTAGATATCATAGTGACAAATCTAAATTCAAAAAAATTAGAATTTTATCCTTCATGGAAAAAAAATTATGCTGTATACGGTGAACGTCACTCCTTAAAAATGGTGTTTATTAAAAAAAACTAGTTTTTCAAGGAGATGGAAAAATAAGTGAAATCCGATTCCAAAAATTTTAAAAAATATATATTTAAAATCTATAGACAATATGTCACAAATCACTAGTTTGCATCATCTTCAAATTCCTCACAGTTTAGCCGCTAGAGGTGCCCAAAAGTGAAGATTTAGTTAGAAAAATTAAGTTCAGTGTCCAATTTGGCCAAAAATTGTAAACCAGTATTGTGGTATCACCCTATTCCATATGAACCTAAGATTAGTCTTCAGGGTAAAGCATATGGCTTTCACTTCTTGAAGTAGAAAAAAATCCTTGTCTTTTTCCATATTAAGAAATCTTCTTACTAGGTATTTCCTATCGGGGGATTCTAATCCCCTCACATTCCAAGAAGTGCAATTAATGTTCACTGGGATCAGGGTTAGAGGGGGGCTCTTTATCTTTCTTGAATAGTTCAAAGAACTTAGGCGAGGCTCCTTCACACTCTAGCCTTTTAGTGCTTGGTGTAGGGAGTATAATACTAGTTTTTTCCTCTTATTTTTGCATAGCATAATGTTATCCCCATTAATTACCCTTTCTTTTTGCCTCTTCTTTTTAGGCCTCGAGGGGAGGGTTGGAGGTCACCATATTTTCAAGGGAAATCTGCACACTATCCAAGCACCCCACAATCCCTTTTGGTTTCAATTCTTGATCCACATCCTCTTTAGCCTTATCAGTAGTAATAGAATCTGTGTTGCTAGCCTAGCTCACCCCCTTCAATCCTGGACAATCCAAAGCAACCTCATTCTTTTTTATTATGTTATTAAGGAAATCTTGCATTTTATTGATACTATCAATGACCTAGTTTGGTTTCATTTCCCCATTTACTTTGGGGGCCCCTGTTTCCTAGCCCTCCACTTGAGTGCTAAGTGCCCTCAGGGTACTATCTCCCCTTTACACCACAATCTTTATTAATGTTGCATTAGACCCCAAGAATAAACCATCTTGTAGCCTTGGAGGAAACTGATCCATAGTTCCTCAGGGGCATCCAATCTCAAGTTGAGGGCCCCCTTGTTTCAAATTGCTTTTTTCTTGCTAGTGTCCTCATTTTTTTCCACTGACTTGTCTTTTGAAGCTAACTTTGGATCTGTGATTTTATTTTTTTTGTAATGGAGGGTTCTAGGATTAGGGTCTTGTTTTCCTCCCTCTTTGTTCATCACTATGTTTTTCCTTATATCTTTCATTGCCAAATGTTGTTCATTGAATTTAGGTGCATTCTCCTCAATGTTAGGAAGCTCTTTAATGCTAGAATTAGACTCATTTTCAATGGGACAATAGGTTTTTTTTCCCTGCTCTTCATTACCACCTTCCAAATCCTACAAAGGGATGAAGGGGTTATTCAAGACCACCAAATTTGGTATATTTGAGGTGGGGCTTGTGCCATGTCCATCTCCACCTTTGGTGGGGTTTGCTTCTCCATGGTTGGGGAACTGGAACCCCCATTATGGTTTCCCTCCTTACCAACATCCTTGTTATTGCTAGAGAGCAATTCTCCATCTGACTCTTTAGGTTTAGGGTTTCCAAATTATTTCTTCTTGATTAATATAGAAAAATTCTTGCTTATGTGTCCTTTACGCCTACATAGGTAACAAGGACCGAGGGAACCCATGACTTTGATTTGGAATTCATGCACCCCATAATCCATTTGGAGGTCAATGAAGCTAGGCACCTCTCGACCAGGCATTAGGGAAATCAACACCCTAGCATTTAAGTCAGGGAGGGTGGCTCTCGAATTATCAATCCTCATCACATTGCCCAACGACATTAGCAACTATGGGATAACCGCCCACAATTCATGGGGAATGTATTTCACTAGAAGCTACCTAGGGCTAGAAAACACCATGAGTTCTAAGTTTGTCCCATGTGTCCATGGTATTGCCCCAAGCACACTATTACCTACCTTACAATTTAAAGGATTTTTTACAAAATTTTGCTACATTTCATGGCTTTTTAAAAACACTAGAAAAAGCCCCTTTTGAATCATATGACAGAAAGACACAATGATTTCCATTTTTTTATGCCACACATTCACAAAAAAGTTGTCTATGAATTTCCTTGAGGGTGCATTATTAGAGTCTATAGCGACAAAGAAGAAAGCAACATTTTTTAACTTCATCCTTTAAGATTTAATCACATCTTGCATCTCAATGTTTGGTGATACAAGGAGCCTCAATGGCAGGGAAGAGGGTTCCTTACCTCTTTCCCTACCATTGTCATCAAAGTCCTCGTCACTGCAACTGGAGACAACCTCAAACCATTCCCAGGTGCCATGAAAGATGAAGACTCCCTAGCCACTGCATCATTGAAAGCCCTAGTGCTCTCTTTGACAATCGTATTTATGCCACCATATTTTTTAGAGGCTTTGTGGGGTGGGGGGGTGTACCCCCCTCCATAGAAACATTGGAAGCCTCTAGACCCTACAAGGAGGAGTAGGTGCAGGGTACAAAGGCCCCCAAGCCCTCGCAAACTCAAACCCTAACTTGCTTGTGAGTTGTAGAGCCTACCTCTCAATAATCCGACCATGGATATTTCAAAACTCTTATCTAGGAAATATCTAGCAGTAATAAATATTTAATTAGAATCATTAAAAAAAAGAGAAAATGAATGTACGAAACTAATTAAGTTTGTTATAGTTTAAAAGAAAAGAAGATATCATAAATGGCTCATTATAGAATAGTTCCCTCATGAAAGTTATACATGATTATGCATTTACTCTATAATCTAATGTATGATAATATCTCAAATGTAGGAAGGAGAATAAGAAGGAAAAAGGAAAAATGGATGCATTGAAATAATTAGGTGTGTTATCATTTAAAAGAAAATAATATATCACAAAAGGCTCATCATAGACTGATTCCCTCATGAAATATATATATGATTATGTATTTACTATGCAATCGAGCTATCATTGGATAACATATCAAATTTATTTAATCTATAGCCTCTTATTGACTCCAAAAATAGGGAATGACATGCATTTCATGATGTCATAATCATCCAAGCTAGAAATTATAAGTGTAATGACAAAAAATGGTCCCCCTAACATGGCCTTGACTTAGTGTTGCAATGTGTCTATCATATTCACATTAGGTCTTGGGACCTTGTGAACTAAATGAGCTTATTGGTGCCTTATTTAAAGTGTTTTAACACACTTTCACACTTTTCTAGAGTTTTCATTGATAATTGGGCTTCTTTATGCTTTAATTGGCCATATTTTGCATCCACAAGCCTCATTTAATGCATCTTTTTGAGGATAATCCCAACATAAATCAACATCCAATCATAATTCAGGTGTTTTTGGGATGAATGGCCCAGATTTAGTGATCTGAGACTCATTCACCACCTTGGGCGAATGAGTCCCACCTAGGTTTTTGGGTCTCAAACCTGGTTTCACACTTTTTAAAGCATATTTAAATTTGGTCAGATAAATTATGCCTAATGGGACTCATTCACCACCTTGGGAAAATGAGTTCTATGTGGCCCATAATCAAAATTAATTTAAAATTTTGGCGGGATTTTATCCTCCTAGATATGATGTCATCTTGTATTGTAATTTTGGGAATTCTTGCATAATTAAGTATAAATACAAGGTTCTTTCACTTATTTCACCCCAAGCATTCAAGTATTCATCCTTATAGCAAGTTTGAGTTCACAAGAGCATTCAAGTGTTTACAAGAGAATTCAAGAGTCTTCAAGGGTTGATTATCAAGCATTTTAGAGAATTATTCAAGCATCAAGCATCATATTAAAGTCTTCATGCATCATTTTTTTTTTGGAGCTAACAATTGTGATGTAGGGTTTTATGATTCAAGCTAGCATTCAAATCAAGATCTATCCTATTCAAGCAAGATTCAAGATCTACATCCATTGGAGCCATCTCATACATGTTTGCAGTACTTCATTGATATAGTTTAGTGAGTTGCAACATCATATTTTGTTCATTCATCACTCTCCATTCCTATTTCATTATATTTTAAGGTTTGATTACCAAAATGGGGTTTGACTAAGGAAAACCCCTATCCACTAACAAAACAACATTTTTCCCTCTCTTTAGTGTGTGATTTGCAGGTTTAGATTAAAGAAACATTGAAGAGAAAGCTTGGAGAAAGTTGTCAAAGTACCTAAAGTTGTCAAAATTGTCATCAAGCATTGGAGAACATTGGAGAACACCTACGGGTTGATTTACAGGAGATTTGGATTTAGAAACTTGAAGCAGATCGAGCAGATTGAGAAGAGTATATTCAGACCTTGAAGTTTTAGAAAACCCTAACTGGACTGATTCACCAGTTTTGGTGAATGAGTCCTAGTTTAGGTCAAAATTTAGATTTTTACAAATTCAGATACCCATTTACCATATTCTTGTTCTTGCAAAGAAACCCATATTTTGGATTGATTCGCCCAGCTTGGCAAATGAGTTCTAGTCAACATTAAAGTCAAAATTTCCAGCATTTCAGAGCTTCATTCAGTCATCTTCAGATTCCTAGGTACATATAATCCATCTCACAGCTTGCTATTGTATTTTTCATACATTTCTAGGTCATTTAGTTAGAGTTTAGCATTACATCTTACGTTGCATTTGTCTTTCCAAGTTCTTACTTGGTAGTGAACCCCTCATTAGTTTACATTTAGCCCCTAGGACAACCATATTGCAAGATCTCTTTCTCCTTTGTATTGAGATCTCTAGGGTTATCCTTGAATGAAATTGGAAAGTGGGTATTCTTTATGTCCTAAATTATATGATAGCACTCCTTAACCCATTTTTCTATATATCAATAAGAAACCTGGCTAATAAGGAAAACTAGCATGACATGAACTATGTAGAAGCTCAAATATGTTCAAGCATCCTACAATATTTATTTCCTAGATGTGTGGGATGAATTATTTCTCTTTCAATATAAAGTAAGTTCCACATAGGTTATGTTCAATTAGTAACTTATGTAGGAATAAAATCCATCATGCCATATGTAGTGTACAAATAGGGCATGGTGGCCTTCTTTGTAGGAACTAGTTTTGTATAATTTAGTATGATTAAGATTCTTAATCTTTAAAGAGATGGAAAATGTATCTATTTAATATGTATTTTCCTTCTCAAATAAGGGTAATAAATAATAGCTAATAGATGATTGGTGATATAGAAAGTAGAGTATTGTAATATCTATCTGAAAAATACATCACATGTTTGATTTATATAATTATATAATTATGTTAATGAAGAAATACTTTCAAGAATTTCATAGAACTTGTCACTTCGTTCAATCTCATTCCATGGGAGGAGCAAGTTCCCACTCACCTTGAGGAAGAATGGAAGGTTCTACATTTGTAAGTTATTTGTGCTTTCCTTTTTCTATATGTGTGTGTGTGTGTGTGTGAGTGAGTGAACATGTTCCTTCTTTATGTTGAGTAATTTTAATATGTGACATGTAGGATTATTTTTTCTCTATTTAGGTATGCTATCCAATCCTTTTAGTTCAAATTTGGTCCTATTTTCAAAACTATGATTTCCCTTTCAAAAATAAACCTTTACTTATAATATTAAAACAGAAGTTGGCATGAATTGTAGTAATTTAAAATTGTGAAAATGCCACTAATGTATGATTTTTTGGTTTTCTAACAATGATTCATTATGAGTAAAGACTGTGATTATAATTTGACTAGGTCAATACTATTATTGTGTTATTGTCTATGATGGTACACATTTTCAAGAAGTCTAGAGAATGTACTGAAACATGAATGAGCTAGGTTTGGATCATTTGGCATCTTGACAATCGCTTAAGAGAATGTGGGATTGACTAAATAAAAACTAAAACATGTTAAGACAACTAACACTAAAATGAGTGCCTTTTATAGCTCATAGAAACTATGAAGCATGCAATTTCTTATTCTATAATGTCAAAGCTATTTTCATATGAAAAACTTAACAATGACAACATTTCTTCACTTTCTTAGGTTTGGCATTTATGCATTTGGCATTATTTGGAAAGCCATTACAAAAGTTTAGATTTTCATTTCCTAGGAGATTGTTCTATGATTTTCCATTGGTTGGGTATGAAATATAATATCTGGATCATAGAAATGTTAGATTTAATGCATGTAAATAATTAAATTCAATCAAGAATATGTTTTGATTTTCCCTTGATATTAAAATTCTTGCATCAAATATGTATATTTTTGAAACCTTTTATTGGAATATAATTGTGTTTATTTTTTTTGTAGATTTGATAATATGATATAAACCTACATGTAGGTTTAGAAGTTACTTCTTTAGTTGAATAATCCAATCATAAGTTGTGTTTCCCATTAGTGAAATGCTCTAGACATTACCAATAAGGAATCCTAGATTCCTCACCAAGGAAAGATAGTAATGGTTAGCATCAAGACAAAGGGAGCCATTCACATTCCTATAATTATTCAAGGAGTGAGATGATTTTATCTCCTCCATATTATTAAAGATAGAAAGGTTAAGACACAGGGTACCATTCACATTTGTGGAACTATTTGAGGAGTGTCATTTATTTACCCACCTTGTTTTAATGACCTTTATCCCTTTGAGTCAGGATCATAGAACTCTAATCTTTAAAGTGAACATTCCTTATTGAAAACTTGCCATTTATCTCATTCACTCAGTTATAGTTGCACATGTTCCCTAAAGATGTCCAAAACTAATAACTTGAAGGTACATCATAGATGAACAATTTTATTAGATTCTTCACCCAAGATCTCAATCCTAATATAATTAAAAGCACTTAAAAGATAAGCTAAATCATCTAGATCAATAATGTTTATTAATTATTGACTTTTTTAATGTAATTTAATAAATCTTTTAGTCTAATTACAACATAAAATTTTATAAAATAACATACTTAATATACTTCATCTAATATACCTTTAACAAATATTTCTCTAAAAAATTATAATTATAATTATCCTTCCTTACAAATTCTCTTTGTACCTAAATAAAAAGATTGACATAGTTTGAAAATAAATTTCTAATTATATAAATTGAAAATATTACTCATCTCGTAAGAAAAGTCAAAATTAGCCAACGATATTGTTAGATATACAAAATAAGAAGCATCGACGTTATAGTGCTGTCTAATCTGCCTTCCATACATTTAGGGGACTTAATTTTTACTTATTATTTATAAATTTATTATTTATAAACATGAATCCCTCAAGGCCTTGACCAGTCCCCACTCCTGCACCATCACAAATATTGAAAGTTACTAAAGAACTAATGATTCGTAGTCATCACAATCAATTAGAAAAGAATATAAAAAATGAAGTGATAATCATACCATGGTTGACAGGGGCAGGAGCAGGGCTATGGTTATCAGCAGAAATATGTGGAAGAACAATTGCAATGATCACCATCACCAACATGATATAACTCCTGTTCAACGCCATTTTTACCCCACAAGAAACAACTGTATTGGTTTCTCTTGAGGAAGATTGGCTGTGAATGGCAGTTGAGAAGGTTGCAAATAGAGGAAGCAGAGATGGGCTTAAAAAGCAGAAAATGGGTGAGGAAGGAAAACTAAACGAAAGAGTGTAGAGTAGACTTTGACGAAGTGTTCTTTCAGGGAAAAGTATTCTCAAAATTTTCTAAGAACGCGTTTTGCACGGCAGTAGGAGAGGGAGTCAAAGGAAAGACCGAATCTTACACGGCAGCAGAAGAGAGATTAGGTACGTGTATATATTAGTAGTGCATTCAAGAGAGTTCATATTTAGAGAATTCAAATATACACATTGTCAGTAATTTATCGATGGAAAATTTACTGTCAGCAATTCATTATGGTGGAAAATTCACCGACAAAGTAAAATAAGGATGATAAATTATAGCTAATAGATGATTGTTGATATAGAAAGTAGAGTATTGTAATATCTATATGAAAAATACATCAAATGTTTGATTTATATAATTATATAATTATGTTAATGAAGAAATAATTTCAAGAATTTCATAGAACTTGTCACTTAGTTCAGTCTCATTCCACGGGAGGAGCAAGTGCCCACTCACCTTGAGGAAGAATGAAAGGTTCAATATTTGTAAGTTATTTGTACTTTCCTTTTTCTATATGTGTGTGTGTGAGTGAGTGAGTGAACACGTTCCTTCTTTATGTTGAGCAATTTTAATATGAAATGTAGGATTATTGTTTCTCTATTTAGGTATGCTATCCAATCCTTTTAGTTCAAATTTGGTCCTATTTTTAAAAATATGATTTCCCTTTCAAAAATAAACCTTTACTTATAATATCAAAATAGAAGTTGGCATGAATTGTAGTCATTTAAAATTGTGAAAATACCACTAATGTATGATTTTTTGGTTTTCTAACAATGATTCATTATGAGTAAAGACTATGATTATAATTTGACTAGGTCAATACTATTATTTTGTTATTGTCTATGATGGTACACATTTTCAAGAAGTCTAGAGAATGTATTGAAACATGAACGAGCTAGGTTTGGATCATTTCGAATCTTGACAATTGGTTAAGAGAATGTGGGATTGACTAAATAAAAACTAAAACATGTTAAGACCACTCACACTAAAATGAGTGCCATTTATAGCTCATAGAAACTATGAAGCATGGAATTTCTTATTCTATAATGTCAAAGCTATTTTCTAATGAAAAACTTAACAATGGCAACATTTCTTCACTTTCTTAGGTTTGGCATTTATGCATTTGGCATTATTTGGAAAGCCATTACAAAAGTTTAGATTTTCATTTCCTAGGAGATTGTTCTGTGAATTTCCATTGGTTGGGTATGAATTATAATATTTGGATCATATAAATGTTAGATTTAATGCATGTAAATAATTAAATTCAATCAAGAATATGTTTTGATTTTCTCTTGATATTAAAATTCTTGCATCAAATATGTATATTTTTGAAACATTTTATTGGAATATAATTGTGTTTAATTTTTCTGTAGATTTGATAATATGATATAAACCTACATGTAGGTTTAGAAGTTACTTCTTTAGTTGAATAATTCAATCATAAGTTGTGTTTCCCATTAGTGAAATGCTCTAGACATTACCAATAAGGCACCCTAGATTCCTTACCAATGCAAGATAGTAATGGTTAGCGTCAAGACAAAGGAAGCCATTCACATTCCTATAATTATTCAAGGAGTGAGATGATTTTATCTCCTCCATATTATTAAAGATAGAAAGGTTAAGACACAGGGTACCATTCACATTTGTGCAACTATTTGAGGAGTCTCGTGTATTTACCCACCTTGTTTTAATGACCTTTATCCCTTTACGTCATGATCATAGAACTATAATCTTTAATGTGAACATTCGTTATTGAAAACTTGTCATTTATCTCATTCACTTAGTTATAGTTGCACATGTTCCCTAAAGATGTCCAAAACTAATAACTTGAAGGTACATCATAGCTGAACAATTTTATTAGATTCTTCACCCAAGATCTCAACCCTGATATAATTAAAAGCACTTAAAAGATAAGCTAAATCATCTATCAATAATGTTTATTAATTATTGACTTTTTTAATGTAATTTAATAAATCTTTTAGTCTAATTACAACATAAAATTTTATAAAATAACATACTTTATATACTTCATCTAATATACCTTTTACAAATATTTCTATAAATAAAAAATTATAATTATACTTATCCTTACAAATTCTCTTTGTACCTAAAAAAAAAAAAAGATTGACATAGGTTGAAAATAAATTTATAATTATATAAATTGAAAATATTACTCATCTCGTAAGAAAAGTCAAAATTAGCCAACGATATTGTTAGATATACAAAATAAGAAGCATCGACGTTATAGTGCTGTCTAATCTGCCTTCCATACATTTAGGGGACTTAATTTTTACTTATTATTTATAAATTTATTATTTATAAACATGAATCCCTCAAGGCCTTGACCAGTCCCCACTCCTGCACCATCACAAATATTGAAAGTTACTAAAGAACTAATGATTCGTAGTCATCACAATCAATTAGAAAAGAATATAAAAAATGAAGTGATAATCATACCATGGTTGACAGGGGCAGGAGCAGGGCTATGGTTATCAGCAGAAATATGTGGAAGAACAATTGCAATGATCACCATCGCCAACATGATATAACTCCCGTTCAACGCCATTTTTACCCCACAAGAAACAACTGTATTGGTTTCTCTGGAGGAAGATTGGCTGTGAATGGCAGTTGAGAAGGTTGCAAATAGAGGAAGCAGAGATGGGCTTAAAAAGCAGAAAATGGGTTAGGAAGGAAAATTAAACGAAAGAGTGTAGAGTAGACTTTGACGAAGTTTTCTTGCATGGAAAAGTATTCTCAAAATTTTCTAAGAACGCGTTTTGCACGGGAGTAGGAGAGGGAGTCAAAGGAAAGACCGAATCTTACACGGCAGCAGAAGAGATATTAGGTAGGTGTATATATTAGTAGTGCATTCAAGAGAGTTCATATTTGGAGAATTCAAATATATACATTGTCAGCAATTCATTGTCAGTAATTTATCGATCCAAAATTCACCGCCAACAATTCACTATGGCAGAAAATTCACCTATAAGTAAAATTTACCGCCAGCAATTCACTGCGGCCAAAAATTAACTGTATTAATATTTTTTAATAGATATTTCAAAAACTTTGACTTTATTAAAAATATTAATGCAGTTAATTTTCCAACATGGTGAATTGCTGGCGGTGAATTTGCCGGTATTATTTTTAATTCGTAGGCTTTATTAAACGATGTTAAACAAGGCAACTATGATTAAGCACTTGTATTAGAGAAATCAATATTTGGTGGGACTTCTAATATCATAACATGTACCATTATAACGTTTGTTTCTATAAGCTTCCCTCACGGAATATTATTGTTTTTGAACCTTAATAATTTTAAGTCTATTTTGACATTTAGGTATTTAATCATCTTAGATATTATTAATATGGAAGCATCCATAAGTAAATGACAAAAAACATTAAAATGAATAGCTAAAAAGGCAATCTGATGTAACCTTGCACACATTATAAATGAATAAGAAAAGATAAATTAAGTTTATAATGTATTCCATGAGTGTGTGCAAGGTGTGCAATCAAAAAAATATAGAATGGTGTTGTGTATCTTGTTGCAATAAAGTTAAAAGAGAATTGCGAAGAGCTTTCACACCGACAATATACAATAGTAAAAATATTTAATAAACTAGTCTTTGAAGATCAAAAAGCTTAAGCCTTCACTTATTTCTTTACTTATAATAATGTGACTCATTCTTAGTTATCCCTATTTCATTGTAATCATCCCACATATTGTTGTAAAGATTTGTACATGTAATCCTTGAATGCACACTAACATCAACCTAATTACAAGAAATGTATATATTTAATAGTTTTCCATGTTCTCTAAATAATTGAATGAAACATGAAAAAAAATCATATATTAGAAATATTATATAGTCTTATATTGATTCTCTGAAGAAAATATATATGTCATATTTTAATTATTCTCTCATAAATGATGAAAATGTCACTCCCCAGAGTATTAAATGTATTTATTACAATAATTCAATATAGAAAATTTTTAATTCCTATTTTATAAAGCTAATAACCTTTGTATATATATGAATTCAGACAGTCATCTAACTTGGATGATTAACACTTTCAAATTAGAGTTGCAATCTTTAAAAAAAATGTTGGCAGTTTAAAATAAACAATTAGGCCAAATTTCTTAAATTGCTATGAATCTTTTTTATATTACACATGAGTTAAAGAAGGTAGGCATGTTGCTAAAGATATTGTATATTTCTTAAGGAAATATTTAAAGTTATTATGGATGATGAAAATGTGAATAAAAAATAGTAACAATGCAACAAAAGTACAAAATTCACACTTCAACAATCGCTCAACAAAATTCAAGATCTTGGCTTAGAATTTAGATAACAAGTAAAGTCGTCATAGCAAAGATCTTGATTTCTCTTCAAAGTAACAAACTATGAAAGAACACTAATGATATGATGCAATGATAATGATAAATGCTCAAAGATAAATGATACTTATTCTTGACAATGTTAATGATAAATGATTGATAATTCTTGATAATGTTTGATTTGATCATGAGAATGGTATAGAGATTTTTTATAATAAAAGTGTACTAGGGGTTTGAATGAAATGAAACCTTCTTATTTATATGCTTCACTTGGTATTTGATCAATGGTGGAGATTAATTTGAAAGATTAATGGATAGGAAAATTCAAGATAGGGTAGAACCTATAATTTGAATTTGATGGAGGGAAAACTAAAAGAATTAAATAAATAATTTTATTTAATTAAAAGTAATAATTGGAGAAATATTTAATTTAAATAAATTATTTAAGTTTATTTAAAAAAGAAGCGTTACCTAATTTATAGAGGGTCAAAAATAAATTGAAATTTAATTTTAATTTAATGTTGGAGGGAAAACGGTAAGTGATGAATTAATTAAATAATTAAAAATATAATTATTATTAATGAAGAGAGGAAAATGTTTTGATTAAGATAAATCATGAAGGGCCTAATCCCATTACAAAAAAATCATTAAGGAAAAGTAGAGGGGTCTCATAAGAGGTGAGAAAAGAGGAAAGCTAAAGAAAGTTAGACCAAAAACCAAAAACCAACATCTAGTAGAAAATTAAGTAGGACCAACTGAAGCCCAACAACCAAATGGGATCAGATATCGTTCTCCAAGAAGATGGAGGAATTTTATGGTTTGTCACTCGTCGGTAAGAAACTAAAGTTTTTCTTCAAAATACAAGACTTTTAAATTCTTCTTGCTAGTGTTGTCCTCAAAAGCAAGCAACACTATCTCCATAGTCTTTCTTTTTTTTTTGGAGTTGGTAGGGGGGCTTCTAAATGTTCTTCCCTAGCATGCTTAGCATGGAAGCTTTTAAGCTATTGCTAAGACACATGTATTATGACTATTGTGTTCTTTTCCATTTCCTTGTTGTATTCAATAATCTCCTCCAAACTAAGGAGAATCTTGTCTTGATTGCAATGGAGTTTGGCAACCTCATTTCTCAAGCTCACACACTCCTTAGGAGAGCCGATAGCATTTTTAATTTCCCCAATCTCTTTTTCCAAATTGACCTAATTATCAATAGTTTGAGTCATGCCTCTCAGTAGCTCCCAATGATCTACATCCTATTCTTCACCCAACTAATCTTTAGTCTTTTTAAGTACAATATTCTCCAAGATTTGAATTTTATCCTTCACCATAAGCAATTGGGTCAACAACTACTTCAGTATGTCATTTTGAAAGTTAGTGGCTTTGTAGAGCTCATCCAATTTCTCCCTTAGGGAGAAATAATTCAAATAGGGATTAGGGGTGTCCATAGGAGCTACCTCTAGCTCTTGAGCTTGACAAACATCTATCTTAGGGGAAGAAGGGGGGCTGCCAGAAAATTTGTGCAACTCAAGAGAATTGAGAAGGGAGTCTTTAGGGGTAGCATCTAGAAAAGGGGACTAGGAGGAGCCTAAATTGTCATCCAAAATAGAAATTTGGGGAGGTTCCTCAAATGATACCATTTTTTTACTGAAAAGTGTGAGAGAATCAGACATAAAGACTTTGTCTTTTGAAGCCCAAAGGGGGTTAGTCTAATTAAAATGCACACTTTATATAATGTACCTTTTACAAATATTTCATATAAAAAATTATAATTATACTTATCCTACCTTACACATATTAACTTTTAAAATAAATTTACAATTATATAAATTGAAAGTATTACTTATGTAAGAAAAGTCAAAATTAGCCAATAATATTGCTAGATGTACAAAATAAGAAGTATTAACATCATAGTGCAGTCTAATCTATCTTCCATACATTTTGGGGATTTAATTTTTAATTTTTAATTTTTAATTTGTTCTTTAAAGAGCGAGCCCTTCATAACCTCTTCAGCAATGTTCAATGGATCCTCATCCACACTGCAGGCAAATAAGAAGTTGAACCCACACCCTGTACTGCCTAAAACAACAGTCGAGTGAGGTAACCCAAAGATCGACTTAACTTTCATTTATCATTTTAAAATTCTTGTGGAAGGATGATCTTGAATATCTAACAATCAACTCAGCCAGGAATTTATGTTTTACTCATGGAATATAACTAACACAGAGTTCCCTATGAGAAAATCCAAAAGCTTGAATATCTATCCAGAACTGTAAAATACCTTTTCTGTACAACCTACTTTCAGTCTTCTTTCTATGGAATTGAATTTCAGATAGCCCACCACAAAAGGAAAGTTCTTCCAAGAAAAACTTTTTAAAATGAAAAAGCCACAAAACTTACGTTTCCTTAAATATGTAAATCAGAGTGAAATAATTTTCAAAACATACATGGAGAAGAAGAGATAATCAAGTATGATCGATTCCCGAAAATAGAAGAATTCATTTCAAATATATATAATCATAAGGAAGTCCTGAAATTCCATATGAGAAATGGCACTGTTACAACATTTATCAGAGTGAATATTAAGCTAACTGCTTCACATAAATCTTGAAGAACAGAATGACAATACACTACTAAAATTCTCAAAATCCAGAATTATTTATAGTGGAAGTACAGCCATAGCCTGTTCAAAACACTCCATTTAAAAGATACCCAAAGACCAAGGCTACCATCATAAACATGTATCCCTCAAGGCCTTGGCCAGTCCCCACTCCTGCACCATCACAGATATGGAAAGTTATTAAAAAGCTAAGGATTCATAGTCATCACAATCAATTAGAAAAGAAAATAAAAAATATAGTGATAATCATACCATGGTTGGCAGGGGCAGGAGCAGGGGTATGGTTATCAGCAGAAATATGTGGCAGAACAATTGCAATGATCACCATCACCAACATGATACAACCTCTGTTCAGCGCCATTTTTACCCAACAAGAAACAACTGTGTTGATTTCTCTCGAGGAAGATTGGCTCTGAATGGCAGTTGAGAAACTTGCAAATAGAGGAAGCGGAGATGGGTTTAAAAAGCACAAAATGGGTAAGGAAGGAAAATTAGACGAAAGAGTGCAGAGTAGACTTTGACGAGGTTTTCTTGCATGGAAATGCAAGGATGTTTCCTTTATGAAAAAGTATCCTCAAAATTTTCCAGCGAAAAGACCGCCTTATACACGGCAATAAAAAGTATTCTCATTTTTTTCCAAGGAAAAGACAGCCTTTTGCACGGCAAAAGGAGAGGGAGTCAAAAAAGGCAAGACCGAATCTTACAGGGCAGTGAAGAGAGTTAGGTAGCTGTATATATTTGTAGTGCATTGAAGACAGTTCATATTGAGAAAAAAAACAAGTACATATGGATTCTCATAGATGAAAAGTGCTTTCTCAGCACCTTTTCCTTTCTTTTCGCACTTACTCTCAATTTCTTGGTTCTATTAAACAGTCTTAAACAAGACAATCATTGTTAGAGAGTTCTAGATATGGATTCTCATAGATGAAAAGTGTTTTCTCAGCACCTTTTTCCTCTCTTTTCCCACTTGCTTTCAATTCCTTGGTTTTATTAAATATTGTTAAACAAGGCAATCATTATTAGGCATCTTGTTTCCCATAGAGAAATTGATATTTGGTGGGACCTCTAAAGCAAAAACATTACATGTATCATTATAGTATCTATCTTTATGAGCTGCCCTTATGGAATACTATTGTTTTCAGATCACAATAATTTTAAGTCTATGTTGATTTTTAGGTATTCAATCATCTTAGATATTATTAATATGTTTGTTGTTCTAATTTTTGAATAAAATTTGTATGATAATAATTTTAATGGTTAAAAGTTGATTTTTCCAATTCTAATATCTCGTAATTTTATTTTATTTTTTATCATAATAAAATTTATTATTGTATTTATATGTACATACACCTCAAACATCCTAATTTTTTTTTCAAAGATTCTCTTTTCAAATATTTTTGTAAGATTAGATCATATTATTAGGAAAGACTTAAAATTTAATCTCCTCAAAACAAGCCTCCAACTATCATTATGACACCATCATTTCCCACATATTGTAGGTTAAGAACATGTTAGAGGTTGTGGAGTTGTAAAGAATGAACCTTGTTTGTTCTTCTATTCAATGATTGAAATTTTTAAGTTCATTGAATAACTTGCTTAGAATATTGAATGTTTTTGTTTGGCTTAAGGGGGTAATGAGTGTCTCTAGTGAAAATCTTGGATAAAAAAATCAATGAAAAAAATAAGGCTCTTGTTTCCCACATTTGGAGCTCTACTAGGCTTTGAAGGACAATCCTATGAAGATTTCAAGATTTTTTTTAAAATATTAACTAGTGAAGTATTATACATGACTAAATAAGCATTCAAAGATCAGATGCCCTTTATTATTTCATTTGAAACCATCGAATATTGAATTAGGCCTTTAAAACACAATAATAAACCTTTTTTTTAATCTCTAACCCATAAAGATTGGAATAAAATAAAGATCTCAAATTCACAAAAAAATGGGAGCATCCATAAGAAAATGAGAAAAAAGAATTAAAATGAATTACTAATAGGACAATCTCATGTAACCTCAAACATATTGTGAATGAATAAACACAGATAAATTATCTTAAAATATTATCCATGATTGTGTGCAAAGTGTGTGATCAAAATAGATATAGAATGGTGTTGTGTATATTGTTGCAATAAAGTCAAAAAATAACTTCTAAAACCATTCACACCTACAATTTACAATTTTAAAAATATTTTATATACTAAGCTTTGTCATGCAAAGCTTAAGTCCTCACTTTTTTTACTTATAATTTAATGCGACCTATTCTTAGTTATTATTATTTGAATTTAATCATCCCACATATTGTTATAGAAATATTTACTTGCAATCCATGAATGCACACTAACATTAACCCAAATACAACAATTGTGTATATTTAATAGTTTTTCATGTTCTCTAAAAATTGAATGAAACATGGAGAAAAATAATATATTACAAGTGAATAGTACCTAAAAAGTGTGATCATATAAATTTGATTCAATATGTACCATTAACGTACTTGTTCAAAAGGTGAAGGTATATATTTTTTATGTCCCTTCATTTTAGTAAGAAAAGATCTATTGAATTGAACAACACATGGGTATGTGCAGGATCATGATGAGCTAAAAAGTGGCGATATGATGGGTATGTGGCTGATGACTTTTTTTTTACCCAAAATTGATGAAACGAAAAGGGTTTCTCAAGGAGATTCTCAAATTTCCACCAATATAAATTATGCTTTACTTTGAATTTAATAAATAATTATTATTTATTTTCTATTTGAATTATGACTAAAGTCTTGATCGATAGGCTGATTGAAAAAAATCTATAGCTTTCAAATGGTAACACATTTTTTTAATCAAAAATGTTGGTGTAATTAATTAATTAATTATTACACTAGCATAAGTGCAACTTAGGGAGGAAGATGCAATGATTATGTAGAGATGATGATCGATGATGGGTCCTGGCTACTAGGCCATGTTAGGTACCCATGTACATGACAATACAAAAAATCTCCCACAACCGGAGAAAAGGGGAAAACCCAATGGGAAGAAAACCCCTCTCCAAAAAGGAGATGAAAATGCAGAAATGTGAGATAGGATGGGAAGGATGGAGGACTCCTAAATGCCCCCCAAGGACACCATCTGTCACATGGATACAATATAATAGCCCCCCCATAGGAGGGAAGAGAGAGACAATATAGCCCCCCCAGAAGATGTGATCACCTGCAAAAATGGTAAGTGTCTGAAGACAAAACATGATCCAATGTCGACAAACAACTTGTTTTCCTTTCGGAAGAAACAAAACCAACTGCAAGTGTAGGGATGCTTCTCATTCTAGATAGGAATTAAAGGAAGGAAGGATGTATGTTGATGGTGTCTCTAAACTCCGCTCATGTGTCTCCTTGCTTGAATATGAAGATGCCATAGTCCCAAACAATGAAGAGGGTGACAAACCAAGACGATATGAAAACTAATGCTGAACAATATCCAAAGACAATGATGTGATAAATATGATGGATATGATGGATACTTGATAGCCCCCCCTAAATGAAGTGTCCTCAAAACCAGTGAAAGAAGTCGGAAGAAAATCCAATGGTAGATGCTAAAGAAACCTCAAGTCCTGAATGGAATGACAGGGAAGAAGTCTCAAATATGAAATCTCTAAAGAGAGGAGTGATACCCCCTCAAGAATGTTCTCCAAACCTGTAGAAGTAGCAAAGTCTGTGATACTTGAAACAAAGCCATCCTATGATGTCAAGTCTGAAAAACAGAATGTGTCTTGATGAATGATGATGGTGGAAGCCTCAATCAATGATTCTGGACAAGGAATCACTGAATGTGAATGGATACCAACTGTCTTTGATGAAGAAGAAGCACCGAAAGGAACCTTTTCAACCTCTTCGGAAAGATCAAGGCAATCAACATCCTGCACAACAATATCATTATAGGGAACTTGATCTGAAGAATGACATTCTAAATCTTGACCAACGGGGAATGGTGGAGTATCTGAATCTCCGTAGATCTCCCAAAGCTTAGTCCAAAGAATGTGAGGACAATCACAATGATCAATAGATCTCAAAACATCATAATCAACTTTCATCTCAATGATCTCCAAAAAAATATATCTGCTGCAACTCCAAGAAAGTTCATGAATACCTTCACTCAGATGGGGAACTATACCAAATAGATGTGGCAACAAATCAAGTGAATGAAGATGGTGGCAGATCCCATATCACCATTGAGGATAGTTACCCTTGTGCAACATAGTCAAAGGAGAATAATATGCAAGCCCCATAATGAAATTTCTCCACAAAAAACAAAGACACTGACCTTCAACTGAAAATAAAAGCTTCCAAATATGATGTATAACTGAAGTGATGCTAACCGAATCAAAAAATCTTGTCCCAAACTTTAGAATAACCAGGTTATTGATCAAATGCACCAAATTGAAAAAAATATCATGCAAGAGTACCTGGAGTTGAAACTGATCAAGGGGTTGGACTGATGAAAAAAAGATTTGAATCACCTTCCTGATGCCGCTGGAATCACCAAAATTTGATGAGTGGGTGCAAAGATACATGGCCTAGTAGCCGGGACCCATCATCGATCATCATCTCTGCATAATCATTGCATCTTCCTCCCTAAGTTGCACTTATGGGGGGGTGTTGGTGTAATTAATTAATTAATTATTACACTAGCATAAGTTAACTTAGGTCTTGCATTTAATTAATTAAGTCCTAGGTTGCATTATTAGATAAATCATTTAATAAATGGGATAATATTCCCTTCCTTATTTGTAGGAGATAAGATCCCTTCTAGAAGATGAGTTGTCCTTCTAGAACTTATCTCCTCATTTAATGATCATCTAGATAGGGTTCACATGTTGTCACATGTTGTTAGATCAAGACACATGGCAACATCTCATGCATGTTAGGGTTTACCTCTTGCCTATATAATCAGGCATCTTGTTCATTTGTAATAATATCAATCAGATATCCAATATCAATATGAATATCATATCATCAATATAGAATCTCTATTGTGCATGCCTAGTTGCAACACTTTCTGGGTGGTTGATTATCTTTCCTGGTTCAAAGGTCCTTTATCGAAGACTGCAGCTTCAAGGACTGTGCATCCATAATCTCAACAAAAAACATGTGTCACATTTTATGTTTCGCATACTATAGGATTAAAAAAAAAAAAAAATTCATGAATTTTTGACCAAGTTAAGGTGGTCAACATATAAATTTTTATATTTTTTAAAAGTTGTAATACAAAATTCAGAATTAATTATTTACTTGGAAAAAAATTACAAAAAAATATGCATCACATCAGAACATGAGTCCTCTACTTATATCTAAAATATTATAAAAAAATATTACCATTTTATTGTGGTTAGGGTGGTCGACAAACACCTAATTCTTATTTTTTCCTTGAAATTTAAGTTACTACATTGAAATTTCAAATTTTCACCAAAAAGGTTTAAAAAAAAAAACCTAGTAGTTTAGAAACTAAATTTAATTTTCTACAAATTCTATTCTTACATATTTTTGAATTAATATAGATAACTTATTCAAATTTTTACGTCAAGTTGCCTAACTCTAATTTATTGAATTTTTCGCCACTTAAGGGCCTATTTTTTCCATGATGATCCTGCACATACCCACATGCATCTAGATAAATAGAGTTCCTATTTAGAAATCATTAGCCAAGACTACATAATCCATCTTACCATCTTGAACACCCAAATGATTAACTTCACTTGCTTAAAGTAGTTTATATACCCAAAAAAGGACATGTAGAACAACTTTAATACCATTCAATTTTCCATTAGGTTATTTAATTAGGAATATTTTGTGTCCAACAATCTTCAAATGAGAGTCATTTCCATGGTATAAATTCCCACCATAATATTCTTCATGTTTTAAGAACTAATACTAATACAAGGCAATCTAGGAAGAGACACCACTCTCTATCAATAAGACACAGTCCAATATATGTGTAGTGAATTTTGTGACAAAGGAACCACCATCATCTTAGGAGAAAATTTTCGACGTATCATCAAAATCACTCTTTCTATTTATTTTTCCTCCTTGGATTATCTTAAATTAAAACATCCAATCTTACTAAAATTCTAATATTTTCCTTGCTCTTACTAGGATATTTAGATCATTCATGGAAATTTGATCTAGAATTGCCTCACTTCTTGTCCTTGTCCTTTAGTTTCTTTTTGTTTCTTTAATAAAATAGAAAAGACTTAACAAATTAAAAAAATCTTCCAATCTCTTTAGACAATAACAATACCACCACCTCATCTATTTTAAACATTGTCTTTATACTTCCAATAGCCTTAAAAGGTTCTCTAATGAATCTTGAAAAGAACAAAGAAAATTCATACACCTATCATCCTTATGCATATTCATTCTAATGGAATACGACTAGGTAAAAATTGATAACATTTATATGTTTTCCTATAAAACCACCATCCTCTATCTTAAGGGTTGGAAACTTCTTTCTCAAGATTTGTTTTGAGCAAGGATTTAGCCTAATGAATCTCACTAAACTTCTTTAAAGTTTCACTATGATAGTATCTTCATGCACATACACAAAAACTAAATTGAACATATAGATTCTAATGAGAAAAATCACTTTTTGGTCCAATATATCCTACCAATTTTATTTCAATCCAATAGGTTTTTATCTAGAAATTGTAGCCCATAGATTTCTATCCACAAGTATATCCTCAATTTTAAACTTCCAAAGATCATTTTTTATTCTAGGAAGTTCTCAATCTCTATCCTTGATGTGATTTTCATTTTCCCTAAAAAAAGATCTTTTACTTTATAGCATCCAACTCAATCCTAGATTATTATAAAAATTCGATTCCATAACACCTTATACTTGAGGTGATCAAGGGGTAATACCAACTAAAAGGAAGCACCAATGTAAAATATACTTCTTGAGCTAATCTATTAGAAGATTTATGTGCCAAAAATAAACTAATGATATAGTTATAAGGAAATAAATTTGAAATAAATATACCATATCACAATAAATTATGTGGACAATTTTTTTGGGTGAAAAACTACAAAATCTAGAGAAGTACAATGCATTATTTACTACTCAAATGTTAGAATACACTTGTAGAGTCTTAACCTTTGTAAGATTATCACTAGCTAGATATGTGTCTAGTAATTATGGTAACATAATAGTACCTTTAGATCTCACTATCAAAACCTTCATCTCAAACACACAAAAAATAGGAGAAGAAATAGATGAAAACATAAAATTCTAATTCAAGAACAATGATCTAAAACCATCCAAAAATGTCACACACATATCCCTAGTTAAAATTCCAACACCCAAATCCTAAGATGAGTCAACTAGCTAAAAATAGCATATTCTTTCAAACTTCCCTAATATAATCTAATCACCAACTTGCATGGTCTATTTTGGCTTCATTATCCCCATTCAAAGTTTCCTTATGACATGTCAGAAGTCATGCCATAAGTTGTTTAACAAGTGAAACCACGTCTTCCAAATTATTTATGTTGCATAGATGTTTTTTACTTTTCCAATATGGGAGACTCAACTTATAGAAACCATATTTTTTAATTGGAGAAGTTGATAAGTTAAAAATTTTAAAATTATAGATCTTAAAGGAGTTTATATTTAGAGAATCTAGGAACTAATGTTGAATAATATGAAACATTTATTTGGGCAATAGATGACCTACATAGTCTAGAAATTGCGTTTTCTTTTTTATAGCCTAAAAATTGTTGTTTTTGTATTCTTAATATTAGAGGAAGGTTAAGACACATTTCCTAACATCTAGATGTCTAATACTATCCTTGTCACTAAAATAGATGGGCATATATAAATTTGCATTAATTTTTTTGAGATAAATATATATTCTCCAAAAAAAAAATTCCACCTACTCAATTTTATTATGATTGTTGATTCCATTCTAAAAATGAGATGCTTTATTTTACTAATGGTTCATTTTAATATAGTCATAGAATTATAAACCCTATAGACCAAAATGAAATGAATTTCACTATACCTTAGGGAACCTTCTACTATGTCATCATGCCTTATTGACTAAAAACATTGAAAGTAATTATTAAAAGGAAACACCACTCGTCTTCCACAAATTCCAATCATAATAGATGATCAAAGATCATATTGATAAAATTTGAGGAAACTTGAAACTTTGTCAAAATTACATGAGTTATTTAATTCCATTTTGAATGTTTAAGAAACTATCAAGTTCTTTTAAATCCTACAAATTATTTCATCAACATAGATAAATTATCAGAATAATAATTATCTTAGTGTGTAATTGAGGTAGAAACTACAAATATTGGTATATTTGTAATCATGCCTCCATCCAAGAATATTAGTCAACTTCACAATTTATATGGTAAAATCCAAGCCATATACTAATTTAACACCTAGTGAGTTGTTCACCCTCTTCCTTTCATAAAATAATAAATAAAGATGTCATATTTACTTAGAATAATGTGTGTTAATACAGTTTTGATTCCATGAGATAATATATCAATTCCCCTATTTTTATGCCTATAATCTAGCGTAAGCCACTCCTATATATCTTTTCCATTGGTAAAATTTTATCTGAAAACATGGATAATAGTAAAGAATAAGAAATTTATTATATTAGTTGTGCAAATGTTAACATATTACAATGCTTGCTACATACCTATAAAGAATATTTTTCAATTTTGTTTACATTTCTTAAAATTGTGACACTATATGTTACAAAAAAAAAATCTATGTGAATGTCCAAGGTGGCCCATTAAAGTACATGTTAAGTAGATCTAATCTTTTACGTCATGTGGTCATATGGATCACATGTACTCTTAATTGGAATTATTCTCAATTTTTTATCTAAAAAATTCATTAAGAGTCAAGTTCTTGATCAATTGGTTGAGGTTTCTTCCATCTCTAATTCTTCTTTCAATACCTGTTTCTATAGTGAACATCTTCAGACTCTTGATTCCTTTGATGCATTTGAAATATTTTTTCACAATTTTTTTTGTATGAAAGGCTCGAGGGTTAGACATATATTTCCTTTCAAAAAGGCCATCCCCTTGTCCTTTCCTTTGATTTTTTCTTTCATATTAATTATATTCCCAAGTACAAATCCTTTATTGATGGATAATGTGATGCCCATTCCCTTAGCACTAACATTTTGATATTATTTCATACAATAGTCTCATATATGATTTTTTTTTTTGATATTTATGATTACCTCAAAGAAAAGACTTTCTCTCTTAACTTTAATAAGAATATTTTAATTCACATTTAGTCAATAGATATCTTATTATTGTGGTGGTTAATGTGATGACCATTTTAATGGTAGCACTTTGACACTAAAAATTGCGTGTATTTGTTACTATTAAAATAAAAGAAAAAGAATCTAATGAACATGTTAAGAAGCGTCTTATATAAGACTTAAAATACAAACTCTCAGCTATTCTTTTCTTTGTAATTTTGCTTTGTTCAATATAATAAAAAAAAAAGTGTCATATATACTGTGAACATATAACTTCTTCAATCATACACCCAATCAAAAACTCCAAACTTTTACTTCTCCTTGGCAGATCTGCCTAAGCCTTCTTTCCTATAGGGACTGGATCTTGGAGGTAAAGTGACCCCCTTCGTAATCACACATACACAATTAATATGGTAGATTATTTTGCTTTAATGGGTTGAGCTGTACCTACAGGAACTAGGAGGAAAGCTCAACATCACATGAAGTCAGTTAACAGTTATAGGCAGTGAAATCATCGTCAGAAATTTAGTGGTATGAAACCACACCAGTTTTTATCAGGCAGAGGTTTCGAAAAGTGACGAGTTCTAACAAAGGGTAGTTTCAAAACTATTGCAGTAGTTTCGTAATTGACAGAACAAAAGGTGTTAACTGTCTGCTTCTGAAAGGTGAAACAAGAATAAAAAGTTACCCTGTCTCTTGAAATTGCATAAAACAAAACTTGTAACATTCATTTTAGCATACTCTACCACCTAGTAAGAAGATATTGACAGCCATAAAAACTAGTTTTCCTTCAAGATCTTAATGCCCATGAAACTAGAGAAAACATAATTTTCAAAGAAACCAACATGGAGGAGAATAATCATTAGCAAATCCAGAAATTCTATATAGCCTCCAGTAACACTTATCAATGCCATTTAAACCATATTTATTAGACTGAAGCTTAATTGAATCTAACTACTTGACATTAATGTCGAAGAATTGAGTGACAATACAGTAACGAGTATCTCGATATACAGATTTATTCTTAGGTGGAAACATAGCCATGGCTACTTCAAAATACACCATTGACAAGATACCCAAATACCAGGGCTGCCATCAGGTACATATATCCTTCAATGCCTTGGTTTATCCCCACTCCTGCACCATCACAAATATATAAATTTATTCAAGAATAATTATTCATAGTCATGAGTATCAAATAGAAAAGAAAATGAAGCATATAGCTGTAATCATACCATGGTTGGCAGGGGCAGGAGCAGGGCTATGGGTATCAGCAGAAATATGTGGAAGAACAATTGCAATGATCACCATCACCAACATGATATAACCTCTGTTCAGAGCCATTTTTAGACCAGAAAGAACAAGGGTCTTGCTTTCTTTTGAGGGAGATATTGTGTATGGCACTTGAGAAGGTTGTAAATGAAAGAAGCAGAGATGGGCTTAAAAGGGCGAGGAAGGAAAATTACAGGAACATGTGGAGAGCGCGAGAGAATAGACTTAGACAAAGTTTTCTTGCAAGGAAATGCAGAGCTATTTCCGTGATGAGACAAATATTCTCAAAATTTTCCAAGACCGCGTCTTACGCGGCAGGACTCCAGAGTAGAGTAGTTACGATCACATGATTAATTAGTCTAGATAAAGACCCCACAACTGTAATTTTGAGAATATAGTTCGAAAAATATGACACATGGATACAAATTAGTGGTATTAGATATCCATCACTATCTTATATATATATATATATTTCAAAAGAAAAAAATATATAAATAAATAACTAGCAGTTGCATGCAGTGACATGCAACGATGAGTTGATAGGAGGAGAGGAAGTCCAAATCGTAGGTGTTATTACAACCATCGCCACTACATGGAAACCATACAATAATTAATGTTGATGTCAATCGGCATTTAATTTTGCTAGCCTTCTCTATCGATGTGCCAAATGCTTTTAATATATATATATAAACTGCCACCTTTTTTCCAACTAGGAGCCGGACGTCGTAAGGGTTAAAAATCAAGAAGGCTGACGAAAATTTTGGCCAAAGTGCACACAATAAGCCTATCAGCTAATTAAAAGCATTTGATTATATAATACGGAGTTAACATATTTAATTAAATAGAAATTAAGTTTAATTATTTGCGCATTTTTAGATTGGTGTATTTGTATGGTTTATTTCTATATGTACTAGTTGGTTTGATATATTCAAGACATCTAGTAATTAATTATGTTCACATGAATATATTGTCTATCATATGAGTCAAACCTACACATGTTTGAGATAGCATGTACATAACAATGAATTGTCATATCCTAATGAAAATGGTGTTATTCATAAATTTGTCATGAAAATGACGACCATGAGAAAATTCATGGAGATGGATCTTTTCTCTATATATGTTAAGAATATTCTATTGCATTCTATTTTATTTATGCATTGGATAATTGCATCACCCTCAAATGATAGATTGTAGGGCATACCATTTAGAAAAATAATTGAAAAAATTATGACCTTCCCAAATGTTGTATAGAAATCTTATTTCCGTGAGTGATACTATTTTTTATATATTAAAGTTAGTTAACAAAAACAGGGTTTACAATATGAAGAGCCAAGCTCCAAACTGTATCAATAGGTGTTATCTATCAAAATACTATAAGAGAAGAGTTTATAATATCATCATCTACATATTTATAAAAAAACTAGGAAGTTAATCCCATGCTCCTATAACACTATTACTACATTCAACTTTATCATAGTCAAAAGTATGATCTACAACATCACTAGGCTTAGATATTTTCTTTTCTTCCATGAAAATTTTAAACTAGTCTAGCTCTTGTTGATTTAGTTTGTTTCTTTGTTGTCGGAAGAAGTGAGCTAATTGAATCTCTATTTTGTAAACTATGATGAGGCCCTTCTTTAATAGTATCATGAACCTATCCTTAGTGATTTCACGGGCCGTTGATACTTGTAAAAGTATGGAAAGATATGTGAGATCATACTTGAATTTAGTAAGATGCCTCCTATTGCCCCAGAAAACCTCAACATTCCTCTTCTTCCAAATAAACCACAAAATCTCATTTGAAAAAATAAGCCAAAATTTATTCAATTTAGCATTAAAGGTTTCAACATAACTAGCTAGAATTTCATGCCATGAAAAGCCATAGGGATCCAACCAATTGACAGGTAGACCAAAGAAAAATGACCAAATTGCAATAGCAAATTTACACTTAAAAAACATGCTCAACAGTTTCAGGAACATCACAAATTTCACACATTCTAGTAGAGATGCCATAAGAATGAAAAATAGTATCCATATCAGTTTTTTTAAGCAACAACAACAAAAAAAAACAAGATTTTTTGGTTCAACAAAGTTATGCCAAATATGGTTCAGCCTATTAGACCATTTAGACTCTAACTAGTTGAAACAACAAAAAATAGGGTGCTTGAAAATGGGGTGGTTGAATATATGATACACTTATCTTCCTTGTTTCATTAGGAAAAAAGAAATCCCCAAGGGTAAGATTGACTTTCAACCCTTAGGTGAGTCAACCCTATTGGAGATCTTAGTGTTTTCCTTATGACAAGATGGGGTGAATATGCTTGAAATGCATTTTGGGGAGAAAAACTAAAAATACTAAATGGACTCAATTATGCAATTTGAAACTTAAATCATCAATTTAAAGCTTATCTCAATCAGAAACAATAAACTTCTAGCAAATTTGAGAAGGGTAAGTTGATGTGTACTAGTCACCAAATGTTGTTATTAAATGTCCTCCTATGATGGATTTTCCCTAGGGAAAATGGGTCCTGCTATAAGGATCCAAAATTTGATGTCACATTCCTCTACTCCTAGATTTGCACTCTTGATTCCTCCGAATCTCATGGTTAGAATTTAGCTGGAAATAAATTCTACAAACTTAAGATTTTGTCGCTTGACAAATTTGATGACAACTTTGACAACTTTGACAACTTTGCAAAATTGCATTTTTAATCAATTTTCAATCTTTCTTCACTTGCAAATATGCACATACAAAGAGAGGGAAATTAAACCTTGAAATGAAATAATGATATAAAGAAGGAATGATGAATGAACACTATCTTGTTTCAACTCACCAAACCCTTTAATGCCCACCCTTGGAGGACTGAAGTCTAACACATCTCTCGAAGGACTGGATCTTGCATGAAATGACTTCATTCAATGTTGATCTTGAAACTTGAATTGATGTTTGAAATCTTGAAGCCTGCATCACAATGTCCACTCGAAAAACATGCATAGATATAAAAGAATTTGACATGATGCTTGAGATCTTAAATTCTGATGTGGAGGACTAATAAATCCACTCTTCAATGTTCTTGACAATAATTTTTTCTCTTGTGAAATTTTCCTTCTTTCTTAGCTTCCTTGAATTGATAAAAAAGACTATATTTATAGGTGATTTTTTAATTTCCTGACAATTAAAATTCAAAAGCTAACAATTCTGACTTGAATTGAGATCATTAAAATACTGCCAAAAACATATTTTAAATTGGTTTTTTGAATCTAAAGGGGACCCATTCACCCTTTGGTGAATGGATCTAAGGACCTAAATCCAGGACACACAATTTTCAAGGTACTTAATTTGATTTTTGCAATTGTTTAATGTAGGTTCCCCTTTCAAAAAATGAGATTAATTAGCCTTTTAAATGCATAATTGGGTCAATTAGAGGCTTAAATAAGTTCAATTTAATAAAGGGACCCAAACATAGTATGAAAATGTAAAGGTGTAGATTTTTCTACACTATATTTAGCCCCCACCTTAGTGAGAGGATAAGCCCTATGCTCAAAATGACACTAGAGTGATTCCACAATACTGGTTTACAATTTTTGGCCAAATTGGACACTGAAATAATTTTTTCTAACTAAATCTTCACATTTGGGCACCTATAGCGGCTAAACCATGAAGAATTTGAAGATGATGCAAACTAGTGATTTGTAAAATTTTGTCTATAGATTGTAAATAATTTTTTTCAAAATTTTTGGAATCAGATTGCAGTTCTTTTTCCATCTACTTCAAAAACTAGTTTTTTTCAGTAAACAACATTTTTAAGGAGTGACACTCACCGTATAACTCAATTTTTTTCCATGAAGGATAAAATTCTATTTTTTTCAAATTTATATTTGTAACTACAGTATCTAGTGCTTCCAATTGGTTTCATAGTGTTTTATAGAATATTTTTACCTTAGTCAAGTTCCGAAGTCAAACCAATAACAATTCAAACATAGGCAGACTGTATAATGCGTAATATTTTTTGTATGTATCAAAATTCAATTTTTTTTTGTTAGATCAAGGACTTCAATATCTGGTTCACTCATATTTTTCAAAAAAATTCTTTGATAATCTACTATTTTTCCACATGTGCAGAATAGAGAGCTTGATTTTCGATGAAAAACCTACATTCACAAGAAATAAAAAATAAATATAATACTCAAATTAAATTTAATTAAAATTATACTTTTTTAGAAGCTTTCAATAAGGACTATATACTTGCAAAAAATAAATTTTAAATGAATTCATTTGATCCCCCAAAAGGTAAATCAAAAGTTGTTTTTTATCAACATTTTGATTGGTGTAAAGGAGACTCTGTTAAAGGTATGGTTTAAATCTAGCGGGGTTATATCCAAGGGGGCTTGGTTTAAGGTGGTTTGATCAAACCTTCTTTAATTGGAATCCTTTAAATGGATCATTTGAAGGCTTAAATCATTATATTTTCTAAAAATATGTGATTTTAGCAAAAATCAGGATCTCCCAGAAAGTGTAAACCACTATTGTGGTAGCACCCACTAAAGTATACTAGTATATGCCAAGAGGGGTCTAAGTGCACAAATTTTGATGGGATAGGATGACAAAGATCAAGGAGGCTATGCAAGCCCTTGGGATCCAAGATCTAATGGAAAACCAACATAAGCACAAAGGGACACGTGTATGATATGAAGCATCAAGACAATATACACAAACATACAATGTCAAAATTAATGCAGAGAGGAAGGAAAGGTGAGCTAGGAAGTTGTATTATGCCACATCCGTAAAATAAAATCATAAGAATGTAAAATCACTTATGAAACATATGGCTCCATAGGAAAGCAAGATGTGTTATACTTGGTGGTCATGATAAATATTCTTGCAAGGGCTAGTGTAGTCTGATATATACTAGGTGAGCCCCCAAGACAAGTAAAATAAGGGGCAATGGGAAATTCATGCCAGGTCTATAGGCTCCCATACGACAACCATACTAAAATTTGTACTCCCTGATAACTTTGATAAGGCACCACAACATGATCAATATGCTATGCTAATGCTACACTAGATTCAAGTTCTATGAACAAAGTGAAGCAAGATATGTCAAAATGTTAATGCGAAAATTCTAATAAAATAATGCTAATGTAAAGGTCACACTTCCTAGGAGATGTATGATGCCATCACTAAGAAGGGAACACAAAAACAATGAATGGGGAACAATGTACCCCCACTTAAAATGTCAACATACTTTCTATGTTAGAATTTTAAGTAGAAAGAGAGAAAGATAGGATCCTTGGAAAGAATACACACCTCCCAAAACTAGTTATCCTTTCCCCCTAATCATAGATATAAAGACAACTACCAAGAACTATCATGTTTCTACCAAGAGAAATATTGGTGCACCTAAAATTGTACCACCATGAATGGAAATGATCAAGACACATAAAACTACTAATTCCACATAGTGACGAGCAAAATTATTATAAATTAGAGGAAATGGGTGCATCAACACAAGGAAGAGCACCACAATCCTTAAGATGTTGAATTTTATTACTCAAAGCCTTACATTCATTAGTAGAGTGCCCATGTACTTGATGATATGCAAAAAATGAACTCTTGTCATAGAATTTTTTTCATGTTCTTGGAGGGACAAATATCAAGCAAGATTGGAGAAGCCTCAACTAGGTATCCTCTTGATTAATAGTAGAAGATGTTTAGGTTTCTTTTGTGCTAAAGATATCTCTTGCTTACTACAAGGTGTCATACATACACAAGTCTCTTTAGATGGTGAGATTTTATACTCTCCATTAAAGGTGGGTGGAAAAATAATGAACCCCAATAATTACTAAGACATGTGTTTGAAGATTACCTAGGAGTATTTTGCATGATGACATTGATATAAGCAGACGTTTCTTTGATTCTTTCTTTTCTTTCAAGGACACTAACCAAAACCACTAGTTGTTTCTTGTGTATAATGCTCTATAGGGACACATACACTTTGTTCTCTAGCACCACATCCTTTTGCATTATAACCAAGTAGTTTCAAAATATCATAACCTCTTCCATAATTTTTTTCCATTTCTTTTGGATTTGGTGGTTTTGCATGATCACACTCATCATATGTAGATGTATAACTTGTGTTTTCCTCTTGTTTTCTTAAAGTTGTGGATTCACATGCTTGTGATGACTTAGCATGTTTTAATATGATGGAAAATTCTTTCTCTTTTCCTGATTTGTGTATAATCTTCTATTCTCCCATGAATGTAGGTGTAAAATCTAGTGAACCCCACAGTTCATCATCCAATAGTTTTATGACCCCTTCAATATTCTTCTCTTTTTCTTCCTCTTGCACGGGTTCTATTTTGAAGTTGATATCAATGTTTTCAAAGGACTTTCATTTTATTTGTCAATGTGTAAACAAATTTCTAGTTGAGGGTTAGCCTTGATTGTATAAACTTTGTTGTTATATAGACACACTTCATTAAATGATGAAGAGTTGAGGGTACCTGGATTCATTTCATGCATCCAAGGTCTATAGATTGTATGATAGATCTTGAGGCATGACATGGATATGAGTTTGCAATGTGACCTTTCCAACTCTAATAGGAAATGTTATCACACCAAGTGGTTGTTTTCCCACATTATCAAATCCATGAATAGATAAAGAATCAGGTTCAATCAAAGTCTTTTCCACCCCATATTATTTATTTAAAGGTTTACACTACACACATTAAGAGCCAAACCATTATTAATGATATTTCATTTTATGCCATGCTTATTAATGAATCCACTATCATGAAAGCCTCATTTGTTTTTTTTCTTCCCAATGGAGGTAACTCATGTTGATGAAAGACAATGTTAATGTTAACTAATTCATACCTTGAATTAAGGCTTCTACATCATTTGGTTACACACTAGGAGGGACCACTACAAGTAGGCAAGTAAGGAGTAATAGGAAAAATAGGTTAAGGCAATGGTAATGAAGTAGGTATTGTTTGAGGTTTCCTATTGTTCCTTGTGTTGTATGCATGAACAACATTATAATAATTAGGTTGCTGCAACATATTGTTACTAGAGTAAGTTTCCTTGCAAAGTTCAAGATACTTCTAACAGGTTAGGTTTTTTTTGAGGTAGTCTTATGATAAGAAATGGCTCAAGAGATGACTTGTAGGACTCGGTCTAATAATCATGGGAGATCTAATGTTTAGAACCTCAACAGTCTTATCCTCATTTTGATGATCTTCTAGTGAGGGGGGATCAAAGGTTGAGTTAGCCTCTTCATTTGTACCATACTTTGAAAGAATTGTATCTATGATATCATATTCATTTGGAATAATATCTTCCTAAATGAGAGAATAATTGGAAGAGGGGAAAAAAGGTTCCTCATTATTCTCAAGGATTATATCTCTTTTCACCAAGATACCTTCATCACAAGTAGGAGAGGTATTGGGAGAAGAACAATCATGATTTTCATGATTATCCATGATTGCACTCTCTTGCACTATAGTATTCTCACAAGTGGGAGAGATGTTGGGAGAAGAATGGAGATTAGGAAAGGTGATATTAAGAAATGTTTCAATGATCTCATCCTATTGTGCCATAATATCTTCCCAAATATGAGAGCTTTTAGGAGAGGAGCTTTCAAGATTTTCATGACTCTCCATGAGTCTATCTTCTAACACCAACATACTTTTGTCACAAATGGGAGACTTATTTGGAGAAGAGCAACTATGATTTTCATGTTTGTCTATTCTTGAATCCTCTTGTATCAAAACATCCTCACAAATAGGAGAGATATTAGGGGATGAGTGAAGGATAGGCAATGTGGAATTAAGGAATGTGTCAAAAATTTCACTCTCTTGCAGTAAGAGACTCTCATAACTAGGAAAGATATTAGA
Organism: Sequoia sempervirens; assembly: GCA_007258455.2. Taxonomy (NCBI): domain Eukaryota; kingdom Viridiplantae; phylum Streptophyta; class Pinopsida; order Cupressales; family Cupressaceae; genus Sequoia; species Sequoia sempervirens. Next base: position 334,949,808 of record VDFB02281492.1, read on the forward strand.
AGAATGTCTACCATTCTTGTTAATGAGATTTTTCTTGGCATACTTGAAAAGGAAAGATGTTGACATTTAGAATTTTGAGTATGTGCCAAAAATTAGAAGTAATCTAACCAACTTATGCAATTTTCACATTGGAAGCATGATAATTTATTGATTAATATGCTACATAAAAACATAAAAATAATGTCTTTTTAATGCAAATTTTGATTTCAAACAATGCACTTGATTTGACCAATTGAACTTCATGACAAAAAGTACTGAATTTTCTATTTTCTAAAACTAAAACCCACATCTAGTAGTGGAATAAAATAAAGAAAATGGAGACCAAATGATACCCAAAAATTTAGAAAAGCACTTTTATAGGGAATTATTCACCCAAAGGAAAATGAGTCCTTGATTAGGGTTTTAAAAAATGAAAATGCAATGTCTGATTTAATGTCTATATTCTCTATTTCAACTTGCAAAAGGTTGTGACTATGATAAATTTTTCTAGATTTAGGTGTCCTAATGCAAATGAAAATGGTGACAAATGATGAACAAAGTGTCACTTTTTGAAATGAAATTTTGACTCAATTTGCTAATATAAATGGCTGAAAGAACACTAATATGCAAGTAATATGAAAAATCAATTTAATATGCTTGAAATTTTTGGGATATTTCATATGTAAAATTTAATGAAACATGCAAATTTCAAAACCTAAATGAGATGTAAACTATTGCAATTTTGACAACTCTAAATAGAATGCAAACTAATGCAACTCCTAGATCTAGGGTTTTAATGACCTCCAAATTAGCAATTAAGATGTATAATGTTGGTTTCACCAAAATGAAACAATGAAAAAGGTAAGTGATTGAAAATGGGGTGATTGAATATATGATCTGCACATATCTTTCTTATTTCATTAGGAAAAATAGATCCCCAAAGGTAAGATTGACTTTCAACCCTTAGGTGAGTCAACCCTATTAGAGATCTTGGTTGTTTTCCTTATGACAAGACAAGGTAAATATGCCTAAAATGCATTTTGGGAGAAAAAATAAAAATAATAAATGAACTCAATTATACAATCAGAAACAATAGGATTTTGATGTATATGAGAAGGGTAAGTTGATGTGTACTAGTCACCAAAAGTAATTGTTGAGTGTCCTAAGATATATTTTCCCTAGGTTGAATGGGTCCTACTACAAGTATCCAAAATCTAATTTCATAGTCTTCAGCTCCTAGATATGCACTCCCGATTCCTTTGGATCTCACTATAAAAAAAAATGGAAATAAATTCTGCAAGTAACATTATGTGGCTTCAAAAATTTGATGAAAAATTTGACAACTTTGCAAAATTATACTTTTGATAAATCTTCAATCCTTCTTCACCTAAAAAATCTATGCATACAAAGAGAGGGAAAAAATGTTTGTTTTTGGTGAATAGGGTTTTTCCTTCGTGAAATCCAATTTTGGTAATTAAACCTTGAAATGAAATAATGATAAAAAGAAGGAATGATGAATGTGTTTATTGTCTAGAATACTAAGAGGTGGGAGTGAATCAGTATTCCATTAAACCATTTAGATGTAAACCACCCAATTATTAAAGCACATATGATAGAAAACCATAATAATGACATTGAAATGAACATCACAGCATGAAACACATCAACACTAGATTTTTAAGTGGAAAACCCAAAATGGAAAAAACCATGGTGAGGATTAGCTCACAATATAATATATCCAGATATAGAATATTACAGGGCTCATTCCTAGGACTCGCTATCCTTAAAAGGCTCACAGCCTTAATACACAAAGAAATGGCTAACCACCAAGATACAAAAGAATATGGATCACTTCCAATAGTATGAACAGATTGAATACACCTTCTATGTGCTGAGTTTAGTTCCATTGAGGCTATGTATGTGAAGTACTACTCTGCATAGCAGTCACTCAACCATTCTGCTCCGATCCTTCACTTCTTCCATAATATACCACTCACAACTATAAACCATTTAGGCACACACTTTTCATTCACTTACTTCTCACACCTTCATACACACACACACTCTCTCTTTCAACTCTAAAAGGGTATCGCATATATACAAGTACATTTCATACATCAATTAGGTTAGCCTAATTGGATGCAAACAAAATAATCAAAATACCTCATGTCAACACCATATAAGATTAAATTTTTTTATCCATGTAGTGCGTCATATCAAGTCAGCATAGATCTAAAAGACATCAAACTAACTATGGTGTAGAAAACTAGACACTCTTGAGAAAAGAGACAATTTCCCACTTAATTTGGACCTACTTCTAAATAACCTTGCATTAATTATTCTTCAAAATAGCATTTATAGGTGATAGCAACCTAGGTTACCTCCAACCCAATCAACACTAAAGCAATTGAATTCAATAGGGTTTTGAAACCCCAAACCTTCACAAAGGTTATTCTCCACATAATCACTCTCCCTTGCTAGTAGGTCTACAGAATTTAAAATTTGAATCCAACTCTCATGAGACTCACTCAATCCACCAATTCCTCACTATTTCAGAGACCCATTAAATCCACCTATAACATATATCAACACCTTGTGCATCTCTTTTAGAACACCAACCTAAAACTAGGCCTTCTATGTTGTCCTGGGCCATGAATTAGGCCATTTTCCCAGAGACACCTCTTTATTCCTACAACCAACCCAAGAAACCTATGCGGAAACACTCACAAGCCCTCAAACCACCAAATCTACCCTTGGTTTGTAGAGACACACTTTCCCAAATGCCTATTCATGAAACCCTTGTTTCAAGCCATTCACATGAGGATTTATCAGAAAATTATATTCCACACCTTCTCAAACCTTGAAACTGACTCAAAGACCTTTATTCAAGCCTTTACATGCTTAAAAGGATAATAGATATCACTTCCCTCACTATTTTTATCAAACCCTAGCTTTAAACCTCACTTTTCATGCTCTTTTCCACTCACAATCTATAGGGACAACAACTCAAACCCCATAATTCCTTTCTCCCTTCACAAAACCATCATCCAAGAAACAAAACCTAACCTATCAGACTTATTCCTTTGAGCCACCGACATCACAATAGGAGGAATGAGTTAGAACTCCATTTAAACCTTCAAAACCTCTAAATCTGCAAGTTTAGACCATCCCCTATAAATTTACAATAAAATGAGTTTTACACAATGAAACTCTTTTCAAATGGATTCAAATGAAATATATAATAATTCTCTACATATTCTTAACACATTTGAAGCATATTACAGTAGTACGGGTCTGTACAGACCTATAATTATGAAGAATACACATAATTGTTTTGAAAATAGGGGAAATTCTTACTATTATTGCTTTGAAATCTTCTAACCAACCCTTACAGCGATGAAAATAACTTATTTAAACCTTTTACGTCATGAAAAAATTGACTCAACTCCCTACAACCAACTTTCAAACTCCCCATGACCATTGGGGTTCAAAAATTGCACTTTTTGCATATTTTGTTGACAACATTTTTGCTCTTTTTGCATTATTTTTAAATTTGACCCTCCTATTCACCTAAGACACTAGAAATGGTCTAATAAACCTTATTCATCATAAGAACATGAACCTACACAATAAAATTGGCATTTTACCTATCTGGACAACTTTTGTCAAACTTGACTATTTTTCAAACATGATTTGCAACATTTACAAAATGGACACAAAAGACCTTAAAACTTCACTAATTACATTAGAATGGTCACAAAAAAACTTATTGAGACTCAAGACACACAAACAACTCTGACTCCATCACCTTGTCTCAACTTTTCATGAGACAACTAAAGCAAAACCATTAAAATGGATTAGTGCTCATGCACCATACACACTGCCTAAAAGGTTTCCATGTCTCTGGAAACTAGTCTTCAATGGTTCCACCTTTGAAAAATCCTTCTCTTTGACCTACAAAAGATACCTTGACTAGAAAATTTAGAGTTCTTGCTTTATGCTTACCATCCTTGAGGTCATGGTCAACTTGATATGGCTTCTCTTGCTTGGTTGATCATCCCCTGACTTCGCTTCCTTTTGTGACTGGTATAGGACCTACATCAACTACCCTCTGCCTTGTCCATATAACATACTTATCTTCATAACTCTATCCTTACTTTCCTACTTGTCCCAATACATCCTTGTCCTTGAATTTGTGCTTCAAACTCATTGTCCTCATAGCCCTTTCATTCTCAGACCTATATACCTCTATATTCTCCATCTTAGGAGCCTCTTTCCTAACAATTTTGGACTTCCCTTCAAGTTTAGAAACCAATATAGGACATACCACTATCCCAACCAGTATTTCTTCAACTTTCATAGGTCCATTTTTTGTATTTTCAAGGGGTTCACCCTTAACCTTCTCTATCTCAAAGTTGAACACCCTTCTCACATCTTCCTTGTTACCTTCAATCACTGTATTAGCCTGCAAATTTATTGTCTTTAGATCTCCATCCATTGGAGTGACTGCAAAATCTTTACTCTTATCTTCCCCAACATTCACATACACTTTTCTACCCATCATGATTACCTTTGTTGCCCTTGCCAGCCTCCTATCTTCTTCTTTCAATGAAAGAAAAGTGAATGAGTTCGCCTCATGCACAATATGATATGTATTAGCCCATCCATCATACTTAACACATTTGTAAAATTTCCATGCCCATCCAAGCAAAAAATGGCAACATTTCATTGGTATAAAACATCATAGAGTACCCTATCTTTGTATCCTCCAATATGAAATTCAACTAAAGCCTGCTCATTGACTAGAAGTGATTGATCATCATTTAACCATGACACCTTATAGGGTGTTTGATGAGGAAATTTTACCAAATTCAACTTGTTTACCATTTCCCTTGACACTAAGTTATCAGTGGAGCCTAAATCAATTACTAATTTTCATACTTTACCTTTGCTCTTGCAGGTTGTCTTGAAAAGACTTCTCCTTTGCACTGGTTCTTTCTACTTAGAGGCCTTCAAAATTTGTCTTTATAGCATCAAAGCTTCACCAACTTCAGGTGCAGCAACAAGACTTGATGAATTGACACTTTCCTCCTCATCCTCTTGCCCAATTTAAACTCTCTTTTCACCTTTTCTCTCACTTCCACTTGTAGGAGCACCAAACATGTCAGGACACTTGAAGAACAGATGACCAAATTCACCACACTTGTAACACCTTCCTACAAAACACATTAGGATCTCTTCCTTGATCTGTATATCTGTCCTGATAGTTTTTTCTTCCACCTCTCCATACACCTCTAGATTCAACCACTTGTTCCTTTCCTTTACCAACATCTTCTTGATCTTCCTTGGACTGTTTTGGTGTAGAAAAATACCTCTACCCCTAGAAGTACAACCCCTTCCTCTTGTTACTTTCTCTTGTCCCCTCTTCACTTTCTCTTCAGCCCTTATAGACATATGGAAACACTCTTCTACTATCTTTGGTGTCATCAAATTGATTTCATCTTGTAGATTATACCTTAGACCATTTAGATACCTTGCCACTCTTTCTTCCTCATCTTCCTCATGTTTTGTTCTTATACTTAACCTATAGAACTCCTCAGTGTATGCTTGCACATCTAGATCCATTTGCCTAATATTTTGAAGTCTTTTAAGAAAGTGAACATTATAATCATTAGCAAGGAACTTACCTTTGATTTTTTCCTTCATTCTCTCCCAAGAAGTGATCTTAGCCTTCATCTTTTTCTTCCTTTCTTCTTGCACAAAGTTCCACCATAACAAAGCATGTCCTTTTAACTTGGTTTTTTCCTTCTTCACTTTGTGTTCTTCATCTACCTCCTCACTTTCAAAATAATTCTCCACGGCCCCATGCAATCCAAGAGACCTTCACCATCTAATTTACCCCAATACATAGGCAAGTCCATTTTTCCATGTCCTTCACCTTTCACAGCCTTCAAAAGCTTTAAAATCCCCACATCTTTTGGATCCATCTCTTCCTCTTCACTAGAGGTATCTTCCTCTTTAGAATCACTCTCACTCATATCCACTCTAGTTTTAGACTTTAATGCAACAACCTCCTTCTTCAAGGCTTCTAATTCTCTATCTTGGCTATCAATATTCCTAACAATAGTGCTTCCTTTAGGAGGCATTTTGATTCCTCCAATTACACCTTTTCCTTGCACTCAAACCTTTAACCTTCTTACTCAAGGGACCTACTCCCTTTTATTTGATACTAATTGATAGAAACCTAGGTTGCCTCCAACCCAATCAACACTAAACCAATTGAATTCAATAGGGTTTTGAAACCACAAACCTTCACAAAGGTTATTCTCCACACAAGCACTCTTCCTTGCTAGTAGGTATGTAGACCTTAAAATTGGAACCCAACTCTCACCAAACTCACTCAATCCACCAAATACTCATTGTTTTAGAAACCCATCAAAACCACATATAACATATCACAACACCTTGTGCAACTCTTTTAGAACACCAACCTGAAACTAGGCTTTCTATGTTTCCCTAGGCCATGAATTAGGCCATTTTCCCAAAGAGACACTTCTCTATTCTTGCAACCAACCCAAGAAACCTATGGGGAAACACTCTCCAGCCCTCAAACTACCAAATCCACCCTTGGTTTGTAGAGACACACTTTCCCAAATGCCCATTCATGAAACCCTTGTTTCAAGCCATTCACATGAGGGTTTATTGGAAAACTATATTCCACACCTTCTCAACCCTTGAAACCAACTCAAAAACCTCTATTCAGGCTTGTACATTCTTAAAAGAACAAGATATATCACTTCCCTCACCATTTTTATCAGACCCTAGCCTTAAACCTTACTTTTCATTCTCTTTTCCACTCACAATCTACAGGGACAACAACTCAAACCCCATAATTCCTTTCTCCCTTCACAAAACCATCATCCAAGAAACAAAACCTAACCTATCAAACTCATTCCTCCAAGCCACAAAGATCACAATAGGAGGAATGAGTTAGAACTCCATTTAAAACTTCAAAACCCCTAAATCTGCAAGTTTAGACTATTCCTTGTAAATTTGCAATAAAATAAGTTTTACACAATGAAACTCCTTTCAAATGGATGCGGCTAAAAGATACAACAATTCTCTACAGATTCTTAACACATTTGAAGCATATTATAGTAGTACAGGTCCGTACACACCTATAATTGTCAATAATACAAAGAAAATTTATGAAAACAAGGGAATTTTAATTATTATTGCTTTGATATTTTCTAACCAATCCTTACATCAATGAAAATCACTTATTTAAACCTTTTCCATCATGAATAAACTGACTCAACTCCTTACAACCAACTTTCAAACTCCCCATGACTGTTGGGGTTCAAAAATTTCACTTTTTGCATATGTTGTTGACAACATTTTTGCTCTTTTTGCATTATTTTGGAATTTGACCCTCCTACTCACCTAAGAAATTAAAAATGGTCTAATTATACCTTATTGATCATAATAATATGGCCCTACATAAGAAAATTAGCATTTTACCTATCTAGACAACTTTTGTCAAACTTGACAATTTTTCAACAGGATTTGCAACATTTACAAAATGCACACAAAAGACCTTAAAACTTCACCAATTACATTAGAATGGTCACAATGGACCTTATTGAGACTCAAGAAACACAAACAACTTTGACTTCATCACCTTGACTCAACTTTTCATGAGACAACTAAAGCAAACCCATTCAAATGGATTGGTGCTCATGCACCAATAAGCCCCTAAGAACCATTATTTTTTATCTAGAGACCTATTTCACTTGAAAATTCATCAAAATCCCAACAAACCAAACTTAATTCACTCATATCCCAAAAAACCACCTCCAAAAATCACTAGTGGGACCCATTCACCAAGGGTGGTGAATGAGTCCCTTTTGGGGGGGAATTCAAATTTGAGAGGGAATTTAATTAATTCAATTAAAATTTTTAGTGGATGCCAGACTCTTAGGTCTAAATAATGAGAAAATTAGGTATTGATGCCTATAACTACACATTTTATGTCATTCTTCACATCTCTTAGCCATTTTTACAAAGCAAAATCAAAAGTCAGGCATTAAGAGTCTTCCACAATAAGTTTCATTCGCATTTTCTATAGCTAAGTTGAAGCTTTAGGGTAGCAAACTAGGGTTTTTGCAGGTGTTCAAGCTCACTTCTCATCCAAGATCCAACATTGCAAAGATAGGACGATGGATGCTTATGGTGAATCATCAAGAAATCTAGGTTGAGATGCAACTAGCCATCAAATCACACCTAAAGACTTGTTTTCAAAGTGATTCCATCTTCCATTTTATCTCTATCTTCAAATTTAAGGTTTGCATTACATTTGCATGCCATTTATATCTACTTGATTTGTTGTAGGTTTTTTAGGATTGAAGTCTTGCATCATTCAAATCACATTTGTTCATCTTATTCTAGCACATTAGAATAGGGTTTTGTCTTACTTCAAATTTTCCTAGCCTTTGACACATTTAAGGCCAGGGTTTTATGCAGATTTTTTCCATTCAAGGTTTGATTACCCAAATAGGGGTTTGAACGAGGCAAACCTCTCATTAGACAACAAAATTAAGTTGTTTTGTAGAATTTTTTTGAGATTCCAATTTTTTTAGAAAGTGTTGTGTAGGCGTCAAGGTACAGATCTGAGATTTGAATTTGCAGAAAATTAAAAAAGGATTGATTTTCCATGGATGGTGAGTGAGTCCCCCTTGAGGTGACTATCAGATTTAACTACATATTCTAGTACCCATTTAGCAAAAATGAATTTTTGGACAGAAAACCTTGACCTAGGACTAATTTGACCAAGGTGGCCAATGAGTCCCAGCCAACCAAAAAGTCAAATTTTTTAGATTTCCAAAGTAATTTCTAGTCCTCATGAGTCCTACAGGTGCACACATGCTGAATTACAACTTTTTATTTGATTCTATTTACATTTTTGTTCATCTCTTTAGGTCTTTTGCAAAAATCACTGTGTTTTCAAACATTACATATTTCATTAGTGTTGCATTCATAATTAATCAATTTTATCAATTCATTGTATTTAGTCATAGTTACAACATATATTCCTTAGTTTGAGTGAACCACTTCAATTTTTGTGGGATTCTATCTCTGTCCTTTTAGGTGAGAAACCCTAAGAGTGCAAGAGAAGTACATAGAATATCCTCCCCATAAAAATGGTTGGTTCATTTTGGTGAACCTACATATTGAACATTATCTTTCTAATTTGCATTTGCATTTACATCCTAGGACTCAATTGCACCAAATTTTGCATTGTTTTCAACATCCTAGGCCTTACTAAAATTTGCATAAGTGAAACTATAATTTAGAAGTCATTATATCATTTCATTTCATCAAATCATTACAAAAAATTTCATTTCCAATATTTATCTGCATTGTACAAACCTAGACACCTCTCCTGAGGCTCATTCGCCACCTTGGGTGAATCAGTCCCAGTGCACTTTTTACATTAGTATTTCCAAAATTTAGTTTCTAGTTTTACATTTTTCTATTTCCTACAGTTCCTTTTCTATTTTTGTTTAGTTCTTTTTTGTTATATCTAAATCATTTGCATATGCATCATTTCCTTTCATGGCATTTATGGGTAACATTAAGTTTTGAAATTTTTATTTTTAGCATTAGTTCCTAGCTCTTTTAAATCAAATTCTTCAAAGCATAAAAACAACAAGCCACAAACATCAAAGAAACCTTTCAAACAAATGATTCAATTTAGAAACACAATCTCATCCAAGCCTCTTAGTAGTGATGATGTAGACAAGTTAGATGAAGTCCTTCAGGACTTCCTCTCACTCACTTCATCCTCTAATGCTTGTCATGAGTAGCCTAAACCAATAAATGATAACTTATCTCTCAAACCTTTTAGTCATGATGACTTTGACTTATTAGATGAAGCCCTTCAGGATTTCATCTCACCTATGTCATCAACAAAGGTTTGTTGTGATCACCCTACAACAACAAACATTAATGTCTCTAAATTTTGTCATGAGAATCCTCAACCAATTAACCATAACTTATCCCTCACACCTTTTAATTAAGATGACCTTGATATGTTAGATGAATCCCTTCAGGACTTCATCTCGTCTAAGTCCTCTATTAAGGTTTGTTGTGAATACTCTAAAACTAAGGATGTTAATGTAATTCAACCTCAACTCATTCTTTACCCACCATCACATAAACTTTATCCTTCCAATAAACCTGAGTTTACTCTTTACACACCTAAACCTAATGTGTTGCTGCAATCAAGTAATATTACTGTTGCTCATACATATAATTCTCAAAATAATCTACAACCATTGCAACCAACCCCACCCTCTTTACCTTTTCCAAATCTGCCTAGTTCTCCTCACTTTCCCTCACACACAAAGGAGTATGATTTTGTTAAACAACTCAAGAATACTCCTACAAATATTTCCCTTTGGGATTTACTTCAAAATTCACCAAATTACTATACTATTATTTAGACAGCCTTACAACACATTGTACTTCCTCCTAGCACAACTCCAAACAATGTGGTAGCTTTAATACAAGGAGTGAATAAAGTTAATTTAGACATTACTTTCCATCAACATGAGCTCCCTCCTTTAGATTTGGGAAAGCAAAATGAAGCCTTTATGATAATTGCTCAATTCAAACAGATAGGTATCAAAACAACCCTCATTGATAATGGTTCTTCCCTCAATGTGTGTAGTGTGAATCTCCTTGATAGATTGTGTGTTGACAAGTCAAAAAATAAAAGTTGATTCCTTATCCATTCAAGGATTTTACAATACAACAAAGCAATCACTCGATGTAATCACTTTTCCTATTATAGTTGGGGTGGCTACTCTAAAAATTCATATTCATGTCATGCCTTATGACCTTTCGTATAATCTTCTTTTAGGAAAACCATGGATTCATGAGATGAATGTAGTGCCTTTGACCCTTCATCGTATAATAAAATATGTCTATAACAACAACAACATTTATCAAGTTGAAATAGACCCCAAGCCTAAAATTTTCTTACATCTTGAAAAAGGAACTACAAGTCCTTTGAACACATTAATTCCAACATCAAATATAGAACCTCTCAAAATTGAACAACAAGATGAGGAATCGATATCTAAATTATTTGGTGATGATTAGGGGTCCTTAGAATTATCACCTTCATTTATGGGAAAATACATAATCACAAAAAAAAGGATGAGAAACAAGAACAACCAACCATTATGTCAACATAGAATTCAGAAGAATATTCTTAATCATCTATCTCATCTACTTTGGAAGAAAACACAACATACAAATTTTTTTTTGATCAGATAGATTATCAACATCCGCCTAATCTGAAGGAAATGGAATGACTTTATGGGAAAGGCTATGCACTTGTGAAACAATTGGGCTATACTTGTAAAGGGTGTGGAAAGAATGAACAAGGCATTTGAGTTCCTATAGAACATAATACACAAGAGACAAAAACTAGGTTGGGATATTCTTTTTCTGAAAGGACAAAAGCTACTCAACAACCATCTTTAAATTTCAACACTATTACATGTCAACCAAAACACAATCTCACAATCGAACATCCTGAATTGCTTGATATGAACTTACCACCATCATGGAAGTATGTGGACAATGATGAAACTCTAAAATAAATGTTAGGAGTCTATGATAACACACCCTCTACTACTCCCATGAAATGGGTTACTTGTGCTATGATAATTACCAAGCAAGAAGATAGTGATATCATTGAAGAACCACATGATCCTGAAATTCCTAAGTCTAATGCACTCCCCTTAGGAGATACAATTGGTGTGCTAATGGACATAGATGATAAAGAAAAAGTTAATAAGATTGGGAAGTGTCTTGAAAATGAAGAACAAGAGGATATTACAACCTTGCTTCATGATTTTCCTAAAATATTTACTTGGAAATATTTTGATATGCTAGGAATTCACCCAAAAATTGTGACACACAATATTGTTCCCACTGAAAATGATAAACCTATTTTCCAAAAGATACAAAAAATGCACCCTAATATAGCCTTGCATGTTAAAGAAGAGATTGAAAAACTCCTTGATGCAGGCTTCATTCATCCTACTGATTATTCTCCTTGGATCTCAGACATAGTTGCAGTTGCTAAACCAGATAATCGTATTAGGATATGCATAGATTTTCGTGACTTGAATAAAGCCTCTTTAAAAGATGAATTTTCACTTCCTAATATTGACATGATCATGGATTCAACTACTTGACATGCTTTGTTGTCATTCATGGATGGATTTTTTGGTTATAATCAAATCTTTATCAACCCACAAGATCAATACGAAACTGCATTTACAACTATTTGGGGAACATTTTGTTGGGTTGTAATGCCTTTTGGTTTAAAGAATGTCGGAGCATCATATCAACAAGAAATGACGTTAATATTTCACGATTACATACATAAAATATTGGAAGATTATGTTGACGACATCCTGGCTAAATCTTTACAAAGACAAGACAATCTAAATATTCTTCAGAAAATCTTTGAGCGCATACGTCAATATAACATGCGACTCAATCTAAAAAAGTGTGTCTTTGGAGTAGAGAGTGGGAAAATTTTAGATTTTTTCATCTCTCATAGAGACATTGAGGTGGACATGAAGAAAAATTGATTCCATTATTAACATGCCATCTGCTAAGAACATTTCTTAATTGTGCACATTACAAGGTCGAATTCAAGCTATTCGTCATTATGTTACATCTTTAGCCAATCGCCCATTACCCTTCATACATCTTCTCAAAAAGGATGTACCTTTTGATTGGAATGATGATTGTAAACATTCCTTTGAGAGTTTAAAAGAATACCTTGCAACTCCACCTGTTTTACAACCTGCTATGCCAAACAGACCATTTATCCTTTACATAGCCGTATTAGCCCATGTTCTTGCTGCATTGTTGACTCAACAAGATGATCATGGAAAAGAACATCCTATCTATTACATTAGTCACACTTTAATTGATTATCAAACTCAATACTCACCAATTGAAAAACAATGTTTAGCTATTGTATTCGCTACTAGTAAGTTGTGAAATTATTTACTTGATGTTGAAATACAAATCATCACAAAATTTTATCCCCTTAAGCACCTTTTAATAAAAATGATCTTTTTGGATGCTTAGCTAAGTAGGTAATGTTGTTAATTGAGTTTGACCTTAAGTTTTTTTTGCAAAAATAAATCAAAGGACAAGCCTTAACTAATCACTTAGTTGATTCCCCTTCTCCTCTCGTTTTACCTAATCATGACTATTTTCCTAATGATAGTGTCTTGACTACTGATTTTAACACATGGGAAATGCATTTTGATGGATCTAAGTGTAGAACAGGTTCTAGTGTCGGAGTGGCATTAATTCCACTCATGGAAAACCTATTCTTGTGTCTTATTGACTAAATTTTTTATGCACAAATAACACAACTAAGTATGAGGTATTAATCGCATGATTGCATGCTACTTTAACCATGGGTGCCAAAGATATCAAGATCTTTGGTTATTTGCAATTAGTAATCAAACTAAACATGACAAATTATCAAAATACAAGGATATTACAATGAAACTATTAGAGAAGTTTGAATCATTCACCATTGATAACATCCCCAAAAAATACAATCAACATGTGGATGCAATGGCGGGTGCAACCTCTCTTATATCCCCACACAATCCTTCAACTACCTTCACCTTTGTTATTCATACAATCATAAAACCTTCGATTTATGCCCTATTAAAAGACATTTTAATGACAACCCAAAATGACTTGCAAGAATGGTATGATACAATATACAATTATTTAAAAGATGGCACCATTCCTAAGCCTACAATGACCAACACTTGAAATCATTTATGCAAACTAGCAACCAAATACATAATCCTTGCCGATGTTCTGTAAAGAAGATCCTTCAATGGTATCTTATTGAGATGTCTTAGGGACTCTGAAATTCCTATAGCCCTTGACTAGGCTCATGTTGGTGCCTGTGGATGTCATTGTGGAGGATGGTCCTTAGTGTAAAAACTTATCTGTATGGGTTATTATTAGAGACATATGGAGAAAGATTAGTTTTCCTATGTTAAATGCTATCACAAATGTCAAGAACATAGAAATTTGATTCATGCCCCTAATTTTGAGCTCCATGCCAAAATTCCCATTTGGCCATTGTCAATATGGGGATTGGATGTTATTGGAAAAATCTCACTACCTTCTTCTATTGAACGTACATTTATAATAACTGCAACAAAATATTTCATGAAATGGGTGGAAGTTATTCCTCTTCGATCTACAAATGTTGAAGTAATTTGTCATTTCATAGTAGAACACATAATTGCTTGCTTTGGACTTTCTTCCACAATCATTTTAGAAAATGGAACCCAATTTAATAATAATGACATAAAAAAAATCTTGAAACATTCAACATTCAACATCAATTTTCCACATCATACTATCCACACTCTAATGGACAAGTTGAAAGCAATAATAAGATTCTTGAATGAATCCTAAATAAAACTCTTAACAAACATCATAAGGATTGGAACACACAATAACATTATGTGCTTTGGGCTTATCAAACAAGTGTTAAATTGTCCACGGGAACTAGAAACTATAACCTTGTTTATGGTACTGACATAATCATGCCCTTGGAGTTAGAAATTCCTACATTGAGAATTGCTCTTCAAGACCTTATTGATGAAGCCACTAATAAATACCAACAATTGCACTAGCTTTAGATACTTGATCAAAAGCACATTAATGGACTTGAGCATCTCTAGGCTTACATTAAACAATTACAACGAAAACACAATACTTATGTCATTCCTCTCACATTTAGTAAGGGTGATTTCATTCTCTATAAGAATCAACACAATGCACATGTTGATCGTGAAGACAAAGATAGATTTAGCCCTAATTGGTTAGGACCTTACATAATCGATACCAATTATGGATCTAGTGCTTATGTATTAATAGAACTCAATGGAACACCCCTTAAGGAACCTATTAATGTCACACATTTGTGACACTATTATCTCTAGTCTCCTTGAATAGTATGATTAAAAAGCAATGTTGTCTAAAGTTATTTGGTCATATTCTAAAAACTTTCACATTGCTTCGTTCTTGACAACTGATCATGTGTTTGTCTTGAACACTAGGATAATTATTTAAGTTAATTTTATAATTACTTTAGGTTTCATACTATTCACCCTCATCTTATGTTAAGTTCAATTGTTATATGTATTATAGATGTATCTAATTTAACATGCTTTCTTTAAAATAAATATGTTGTATCTAAAAATGAAACTGAAATATGTTTTGCAATAGATCACATCAATCATGTAGATATTAATTAAATAATTTTACAAGTTATTTAATTAATCACATTTCCATTCAACATTCCAACACACTAAGAAATATTGTAAAATATCAAATTCTCATATATATATATATCAAAAATTTTATGTACATCTCATCATCATATATAAAATCATTGAGGTCTATGAGAACTAGACCCTCGGGCTCTGTCACCAGTGATTTGGTCCTTAGACATTGTGAGATGGTCATGTGCGATCATGATCATGATCTACCTACTTTGAGAACATACTTGAAATCCTATACTCATCCAAGAGCCACAAGACGCTCCTTTGCCATCTGATCCTTCTCCACCCATAGCTGTGCTAGCTCTACATGCAATCTCTCCACCTTTGCTGGAGTCTGGGATGACTGTCCTATGCTCTCAGCTTGATGGAGTCATTTCCTCATGCCCTCATATGTTGTGCATAGCCTTGTGAAAGGTTTGAGTGACTCTGGCTCCTCCTCCATGATCAGTGGGGGCATGTAATTAGGGTCCATCTCCTCCTCATCGATAGATGTAGGCACTATCTCTGCGACAGCTTGATGATACAACTCCCGCCAGTTTCTCTTCACTCCTACAAGATAGAAAAAGTACACAATTAGTAAACATCATCATGATATCTATCTAAAATCATAAACACTAAACTACATGCATAAAATAAAATATCATCACCTATATCTCCAATAGGATGAGGAATGTCAACCTCATCCTCTTTGGGGGGCATGAAGGATGTGCGAGCCTCTCTATGACTATGGAACAAATGTTTTCTATAGAAACTACATGTGATTTGGTCACACGAGTGTGTGAGGGCTCTCCTTGTTCATGTAGATCCTCAGTTTCTACCTCATCACCCTTACTTAGGGGTGACTCCTCCTCATAATACTCCTCCTCCTCATAATACTCCTCCTCATAATCCTCCTCATCCTCATCCTCCTCTCCCCCATCCTAGTCTCATAGTCAGGATCAACCTCTGAATCATACTCATCATCAATCACATCAATAAAAATATCTATTGGCATGTATCGTACATCCTCTTCCCTGTCCTCTAGCTCATCTCCCTCATCTAGTGTTAGTCCTAGATCACCTATAGAGACATCCATGGGAAATATAGGAGCTAGTCCTATGGTTGACCACCACTCCTCATGTCATCTGTGTTGTCGAAATCATCAGCATCAGAGATTGGTGGCTGATTGTGATCTAAATCATTTGAGTCACTTTGGACAACATGGTCTATAGAAATTCGAATGGTATCACTTGGCCTTTAGGAACTTCACACTGATCTCCTAATGAAGGGGCATGCCCTTGGTGGTGTCTACACCTGCCCAAATTGTCACATGACTCAACCATAATAGAAAGGATGTATAACATAGTCATGCCACCAAGCTAAAAATTTGTCCATCTACATCCTCCTCAGTTTTCCTATGGGATCTAGCCACTGTAGTGTGAGTAGATAAGGTTTCTATAGGACCTTGTTTGCCTCCAGCTAGTCAAATCTCACCCTCTAAAATAATAAATATGTGCACTACCATAAGCGTTGTAAAGGATAATTGAAAGCTCATGGATATCTTATGGTTGTCGTACATGGGAAACCAATAGGTCTGGTACATGTAATATGCTCAAGGCACCATGCCTACAGAAGCATGCAGTGCACCATACTTTTTATCTCTTGATACACAAATCAGGCCAGATCATAATACAAATGTGCTAGGATGCAGCGTCCTGAAGTGTAGACCATCCTATGCTCTTCCATCTCGTGAATCAAATGAACTAATCCTCCATCCAAGTGTGTCATTCATCCATTAGGATTGAGAACCAGAGCCACTATGTGCATCATAATTCATCTCACTATGGGGGTTCATAAATATAGTAGCATGGGAAGCTCGATTCGCACTCTCACGCACTCATCATGAACAAGTCCACCCAAACAGTACTGCATGTTCACCTTCTTCTTGTGAAATGATTGATTGCCTCAGAAATATACCCATTCTCCCTAAATAGGAAATTAAAGAAACTGGTGTACATCCTCTAAGGTGATGGTCATCACCCTAGTCAGGAGGTGAAATGTACATGTGTCTGCATCCCAGCACTCACATAGGGCCATTAGCATAGCATCATGGTATCTTATAGGTGGAATCAGATATGCCCAATAGATGCCTACTACCTATAGATGCTCCCTCTCCTCTGCTAATAGTGCTAGAGCATGATCTCTAAGAAAAATAATCTATCTCCCCCTAGTTGTTGTCACGATCGGGCAGGTACCTATCAAGAATCACAATAATAGGCTATTAAAATTCATCTAATATTTTCATTATTCATCATGCAAGTGTGCTAAACTTCATCTAGTGTTATTTTATAAAGGCCCTAGACATTTTAGAACCCTTTTGGGACACTTCGCAAAGAAACGAGACAATTAGCAAAGAAATGGGACACTTTGTGAAGAAATGGGACACTTTGTGAACAAAAGGGAAACTTTGTGAACAAATGGGACACTTTGAAAAAAAGGGAAAAAATTGAGAACTTTTTTCCAAGATCATAAATCAACCTATAAATGCATTAAAAATAATTAAATCATTACCATATCACCAATTGAAAGTTGCAAAATTGGCTCACCTCATGGTATAGCTTGTCTAGTAATGAAGCCGTGTAACCCCATCTACTCAACATCTTCTCATCTTACTTGTCAGTCGCAATATACAAGAAGGTAAAATACAATAGTAAGTGAAAAATTACTTTCCTTTACCTCTTTTAACCCATTTTCATCCCCTTATACTCTTATGTATTAAATTAGGGTTATTTTCTCTTAAGAGTTAATAGAGTGCTTTTTCTTCAAAACAACATAATGAGAGCTAGTAAAATCCATTTTCGATGCCATTTGATGTGTTGGAATCAAGATTCCACACCTGACATCATCAATCATCTATCATTATGTGGCATGGTACTTGGAAATTCCCTATTGTAGGATGTTCCTTATTCGACATGGCTAGATTGCTACCTTGATTCCACCTCTGTAAAGCAAGCGAAATCAAGGGGGGCATACATCTACCCTCAAATTTGATTTCTAGAAAGTTAGATACAAGCTTTTTTGGACCACTAATGAATTTTTGTTGTAGGATGTGGTTCCCAATGTTGTGGTTTTGTAGATAACTACACTATGGGCTTCATTCTCCTATCTTTTGAATATCCTTTTCTACTAAAGTGTACTATTTGGAGTCCTTTTGCTTACATATACATGTAGAGTCATATGGGTGCTAAATTTGGGGCTAAATGTGGTGTAGAAAATTGGACACTCTTGAGAAAAGAGACAATTTCATGCTTAATTTGGACCTACTTCTAAATGCCCTTGCATTAATTATTCTTCAAAACAACATGTATAGGCCCTAAAGACCCATTATTTTTTATCTAGAGGCCCATTTCAATTGAAAAATCATCCAAATCCCCACAAACCAAACTTAATTCACTCATATCATGAAAACCCACCTACAAAAACCATTAGTGGGACCCATTCGCCACCTTGGGTGAATGAGTCCTCTCTGGTGGGACCCATTCGCCAAGGGTGGCGAATGATTCCCTTTTGGGGGGAGTTTCAAATTTGAGTGGGAATTTAATTAATTCAACTTAATTTTTTAATGGATGTCAGCCTCTTAGGTCTAAATAATAGGAAAATTAGGTATTGATGCCTATATATGCACATTTTAGGTCATTTTTCACATCTCTTAGCCATTTTTACAAAGCAAAATCAAAAGTCAAGCATTAAGAGTCTTCCACAATAAGTTTCATTAGCATTTTCTATAGCTAAGTTGAAGCTTTAGGGCATCAAACTAGGGTTTTTGTAGCTCTTGAAGCTCACTTCTCATCCAAGATCCAACATTGCAAAGAGTTAATGATGGATGCCTATGGTGAATCATCAAGAAATCTAGGTTGAGGAGGTGCAACTAGTCATCAAATCACACTTGAAGACTTGTTTTCAAAGTGATTCACTCTTCAATTTTCTCTCTATCTATAGATTTAAGGTTTGCATTAAATTTTCATGTCATTTATATCTATTTGATAGGTTGTATAGTTTTTAGGATTAAAGTCTTGCATCATTCAAATCACATTTGTTCATCTTATTCTAGCACATTAGAATAGGGTTTTGTATTACTTCAGATTTTCCTAGTCTTTAACACACTTAAGGCTAGGGTTTTATGGAGATTTTTATCCATTCAAGGTTTGATTACCCAAATAGGGGTTTGATCAAAGCAAACCCCCCATTAGACAACAAAATTTAAGTTGTTTTGCAAGAATTTTCCAAGATTCCAATTCAGGTTTATGTAAAAAAGTATTGTGTAGGTGTCAAGGTATAGATCTGAGATTTGAATTTGTAGAAAATTGAAAAAGGATTGATTCGCCATGGATGGCAGATGAGTCCCCCTTGAGGTGACTGTTAGAGTTAACTACAGATTCTAGTACCCATTTAGTAAAAAATAGTTTTTGGGTAGAAAACCTTGACCTGGGACTAATTTTCCCAGGGTGGTGAATGAGTCCTAGTCAACCAAAAAGTCAACTTTTCTAGATTTCCAGAGTAATTTCCAGTCTTCATGAGTCTTACAAGAGCACGCATTCTAAATTACAACTTTATGTTTGATTCTATTTACATTTTTTTTCATCTCTTTAGGTCTTTTGCAAACATTGCCTTGTTTTCAAACATTGCATATTTCATTAGTTTTGCATTCATAATCAATCAATTTTATCAATTATTTGCATTTAGATCATTGCATTTAGTCATAATTACAACATATATTCCTTAGTTTGACTGAACCACTTCAATTGTTTTGGGATTCTATCTCCCTTGTTTTAGGTGAGAAACCCTAAGAGTGCAAGAGAAGTACACAGAATATCCTCCCCATAAATATTGTTGGTTCACTAACATATACAAATTATAATTATTCTTCTTAGTACAAGTCATATATTAGGTCGGCTAGGAATAAGACCTAATCACAAAAGCTCCAATTCAACACACACACTTCTTGAGATAAACACCTTCTAGATCTGATATTGCATCAACCTCTCATCACAATAACATCAAGGAGATAACCTTTAGAACCACAACACTAGAATTCTCTTTCTAATAAAATGTGGAGTCTCCCACAATGGCATACTAAACAAAAAAAAAAATTATAGTGTGTAGAGTTAAATGCTATCAATGATAACTTTTTTGTAGGCAACACAAAACTCCTCAAAATCTTGGCTATAGCTATACAAAAGAGTCATAATAATGAGATTAAGAGAGTGGAGTCAAATCTCATCTTGTTGTGAATTCTAGACTCAAAAACCAATGTACTAGCTCAACAATGCATAACACTTATGATAGAGATGAGCTTTCGGTCATACCAAATATGTTTCCAACTATGTTGCGATAATATTGACAATAGGAATAATCAAAACATCCCATGTACACTTCATGCACATGTTGCAAGGTTCCCACATTTCCAACAATCTCCCCCTTTGGCATTTATTGCAACATGCATATAAAAAACAATTTTACACCAATAAGAGACAACTAAGTACTACCCCTTACAAATCTAATGCTCCTTAAATATGTTTTTCCTCTATCTATCTATCTCCCCCACTTTGAAATCAATGGAAAAGGTTATGAAGGTGTCTAAAATAAATCCATAAATAAGTGCACCAAAAAACTAATAAAGCATCATAAAGTAATGATAACCTGAGGAAGAAGAAGCTTTGAGATTCTTCATAATGTCTTCCCATGTGGCTTTTCCTTCTTCCCATGATCCTTTTGCGCTTGCAAGAGTCTTGCGTAGTATTTCAAGCTTATTCAAAGACTCTATACCATCTTCCAAAGTATTGGTACTGAGATTAACTTCTGATAGACTACCAATACTATCAAGAGCACTGGATACATGAATGTGTCTAAGTTTTACCATATCTCTAAGTTCCACAAACTTCTTAATTACTTCTATTCTCTGATCCTGAATGCAAAATAACTTTTCTTGTAACTATAGAATGTTGGACCATCTTTGATTATTCCTATCCTCTACCGAGCTATACATTTCTACTTGAGTACTCATTTGAGTTTCACTCTTCCTTATTCCATCTCTTATAGTTAGTTTCTTGTTGGACCAATTCAAATAGAAATAAAGAAAATCCTGAGCTTCTTTCTCATAGTCTTGTACATCCTTTAATTCCTTCACCACTCTGTGATATACATCTGCACATTTTTTCTTGATATCTTGTAGATTTTCTTTTGTAGACTTATTTCTAGTCAGGTAATGTAAGATTTCAAAGAGTTAATCATATTCCTGAGATTTTCCATAGATGATATAGATGAATCAAAGCTAGCACTAGGGATCACTTTCTGTAGCTCTTTCAATTCTTCTTGAATCTTTATGCTTTCATGCTCATGTTGAATTCTCACTTATTCACTTCCTTCTGAGATTTCTTGTTTGATAATATCACCTTTTCTCTTCTTTCCTATTCCAATTGCACTACTGGAGGCTTCAGTCATAGCAATTTCTTCTATATTGGGGTTCTTAGGGATTTCTAGAAGAACCTTAGCATAATGATCAATCTCATCCTTAGTTACTTCATAATCTCATTCAAAAATCCACACCAATCTAGATTCAACTTCTTCCATGTAACAAAAATTTGTAGAAACTAGGAAATTAATATTTCTGGAGTACTTCTCAATCACATCTTTTCGAATTCTTGATCTTTTATTCATCCTCAACTGAAATGTTCCAAAGAATGTAGCAAGAGAATCCTATTGAGAATCTGAGCCACAAAGACTTGTCATGCAATTCCTAATTTGATGAATTATAGGTTTTCAATTCATCCATTCTATCCTTCCAGTTACTGGTAACTCTTTCATGAAGTAAAAGAGTAAAAAAAATATTAGGGTACCATACTAGAATGTGCTTTTCTTATTCTTCTTGATCTCTTTCAATTTTTTCAATAAATGCAATTGAAGTAGCTCACAAAGGTCATAATCCATTCCATTCCTAACAATATCAAGAGTAGTGTAAATTATAGTAGTAGAAACTATGAAGTCACTGCTTGATAAACAAACTTTGTGACCAATAACCATTGCAACATATTGAATGATCAGATCTTCAATTGTATTCAAAATGAGTTCTTTTCCTTGAAAGGTTGTACCATTCAGCTCAATTATCTCTTGTTCATCAATAATCTTTTGTCTAGGAACTGGTCTAGAGGAATGCAAACTAGTTACATCTCTTATAACTTCTCTAGTTATCAGGTTTTTTTTATCAACCCAAAGAGATTCATCATGAATCCTACTTAAAGCCATTCGAGTGTATCTCTTATTGAATTCAATCAATGTGGCTTTCCACCATATATGCAACTTCTTTTCAACTAATATTTTATGAGCATCGTGATTTAGTTCCAACTCATTCTTCCATAAGATACTCAACTGAATTGGTTACATTTCCTTAATTTTACTATAAACGTATGCATAGATATCCTTAGTAGGTAATACTTTAGGAGGAATGCTAGAAAATGTACCAAAAACTTCTTTTGATATAATTTTCAGAGAATACTTCCTCAATTTGATTTGCAATTCATCCCAAATATTCACAACCTTTGAATTATCCATGGCATAAAATTAAAATATTTTTAAGTAGAATAACTCTATAATTGACAACAAAGAATAGGATTAGATTTTTTTCTTCCAAAGCAAGCTTTAAATCCTCTTCAATTTCCTCTTCCTTCACCAAATCCTGAAACATTGCTACATGAAATTACTCTGGTTTCTTCAAACATCTTCTACACGCTTCTCCTTTTTCAAAAATTCCTTTTGTTAAATGTGATTTCATTGATACTTCTAAATTTATCCATTTCATCACAAATTCTTCTGTAATAAATGCTTCAAATTGCAAGTACATCACCTTGAAATCCATGTACATTTCCATTCTTTCAAATTCTACAAACTTCATTCTTCACACATGCACGTGCAAGAATTTACTTTTGCATGAAATATTGAATTCATAACCTTCTTAAATGCATTTTTTCCATGATATGACACTATATATCAATAAGGGGTTTATTAATTTTTTTGATTATTTCTCCCTTAGGCATTTCCTGACCTAGAATTTGATGGCCATACCTGCACTAGAGGATGACATAGATAAAATTCTCCTTCCTTTCTCCAAATTATCTTCATTTCTTTCCTTCTTATATATCAATGATTGGTTCATGTCTCTTTTCCAGATAGGTTTTTTTTATCCTTTTGTTTCTACAGTCTCTAGCAGAATGTTCCAGATTACTGCATTCATGACTAACAACCTTCTTCCATCCAGATCTTCTTTTATTCAATCTATATTTTCATTGATTAGCCTTGTGTCCAAACAAGTTGTAGTGATAACAGTAGCCATTAAATGAGAATTCCTTTTTCAACATTTGAATTTTATATTTGTGCGATAGAAAAATGGCCCCTTGACATTTTCATGGTCTTTTAGGTCTTTCTTCATGATGCTTGGTCTATTTTTCTTTTATTTAATGTTGTAATGTGACTTAAACATTCACATTAGGTCCTTAAAGTTTAAAATATGGCTTCTTGTGAACATGTTGTGAAGTGTTGTAAAACATTTTACACTTTTCTAGACTCTATTCATTACAATTCACCTAAAAATCACCTTTTCATCACTTATCAAGTCCTATTTTGAAGTGTTGAAAAGTCTTGTAACAAGATTTCATGTTTTTATAGGCTTACTTTCACTATTTACACCTTTCTTATGCTTTATTTGACCCCATTATGCACTCATAAGATTTAATTCAGTTTGTTTTTGAATGTAAACCTATCAAACAACATTAAATGCAAGATAATTCCTGACACCCACTTTCAAGTACAAGGTGGGACCCATTTTCCATGGGTGGTGAATGAGTCCCTCTTGCCTCAAAATTCAAAATATTTCAAATTTTCTTTTGAATTTTTATTCAAAATTACCTTATGTCGACATGTGATGAGGTATCATTAGATTACTAAGGCACAAGTGTGTATAAATAAGTGTTTTTCTTCTCATTTTACATCTCCTCATTCACTTGCATTCACTAAACATCAATTAGCATTTGAGCATTTTGCATCATTTAATCGAGCATCAATCAAGTATCTTGGAGTAGCCATTGACATATCTTCATATTTCTTCAACAAGGTTGTGACGAGTTTAGGAAATTTGCATGTTTTTTATTCATCTTTTCTTGCTCTTCTCATTCCATTTCTTTATTAAGGGTTTGATTACCAAAGTGGGATTTGACCAGGGAAAATCCCTATAACCTAACCCTTAACCATTTCCCCCCTTTTGCATATGTTTTTGTAGACTTGTGTATGCAAATTTTTCAAGCAATTAGGTGTTGAAAGGTAGAAAAGAAGTCAAGAAAGTGTTTCAAGTCAAATAACCCCTATTTCAAGCTTGGAGACAACCTACAGGTCTGTTTTCCATAGATTTCACTCCCTCAACCAGACAAGCAGAAAATCTCAGATCTAGTGCAATAGAATTGGTCCCTGATTTCACATAATTTTGGGAGAGTACTAATTCGCCATTAGTGGCAAATGAGTCCCACCTTAAGGATAGAAAGTTAGATTTTGTCAGATTCTAGATCTCGACACTCAAAAACCTATTTCTAGAAGTTTTCATCAGAAGGAGGACTGATTCACCATTAGCGGTGAATGAGTCCCACTAGTGATTTTCATTAATCTTTGTGAGCATTCAGAACACTCCAGATTCATCATCAGATTCATAGCTGCACTCTGTTTAGCCCTATTTAATTTTGTTTGCATTAGTAACTTACTTCTTTATTGCATTTTCTACATACCACATTGTGTGTTTCAAACATTGCATATTTCTTAGGTTTTGCATTCATAATCAGTTAATTACATTTCCTAGTTGCATTTAGATCATCTCATTTAACCTTAATTACATCATAAATTTCATAATTTGAGTGAACCACATAGAGTTTTGAGTGGGTTTTATCTCTCTCCTCTTAGGCAAAACATCCTAAGAGTGCAAGAGTAGCCCGTAAATCCCATACCCAAAAATATATGGTTCATTTTGGTTAACCTACATATCAAGCACTTTATCTTTCTAATTTCAATTGCATCTTACATCCTAGGTTTCATTTGCATCAACATTTATTTAGGTT
This sequence comes from Sequoia sempervirens, assembly GCA_007258455.2. Taxonomy (NCBI): domain Eukaryota; kingdom Viridiplantae; phylum Streptophyta; class Pinopsida; order Cupressales; family Cupressaceae; genus Sequoia; species Sequoia sempervirens. The sequence goes on from VDFB02281492.1 coordinate 334,975,339, forward strand.
TTGTTTTATTTTTGCATCTTGGGGTTTCTAAAATTGCATTAGTGAAAGACTCATTTAGACTTCATTTTTGCATATCAAAACATTAAAAAAATTGAAAATCTGCATTTGGATCCTCAATTTGTATCTAAAAAGCATGAAAATCACAAAAAATGTCATACTTGGACTCATTCGCCACCCTAGGCGAATCAGTCCACCTACACATTTCAAACAACATTTTCAGGCATTTATTGCATTCTTGTTCTCTGTTGTTATTTCTCTATTTCATTTTGCAAATTTTTTGTTATTTGCATTTTTCACTCCTAGATTACATTGCATTTGCATTCAACCCATATTTTGTGGTACTTGTATGAGTGTTTGGTGCCCCATTGATAATGCTTTAGTGAGACGAAGTTCTAGACTCATGGCTTCCCGCGATAGCACTTTCATTGTGGGCCTTGGGATCTCAAGAGCTCCTACTCCTAGTATGGACAATGGTGCATTAGGCATGGATACTACCACTACTATGCCTTCACCTTTCCATCCAATGCATGTTGACACACAAACTAGTTTCATTCCGTAAGAAAAATTTATTAGTATTCATGAGGATTTTGCACATTTATAACACGATTTATCTCTTGAAAACATTTCGACCACTGCCATACCTACAATAGAAAACCTTCATCATTTGATTGAAAGTGATGATGGCTTACAAGTTATGAAAAGAATTTCTGAGATATATAATAAACATGATCCTTCCACATCCCAATCAGAAAACATAGTTGCAAGCCAAGGAGGACCTCCCTTTCCTCCTCCTTCAACCATAACATCCATACCAACTTATACCACTCCTCAAGTTATAAGAACTATGCAACAAGTTATTCATGTGACTCCTTTTGTTATTCCAACTAGCATTCCTAGTTCTTTTGTGGCATTGAATATTCCTTCTTTCACCTTCACCCCTTTTAGTGTCCCTTTCACTTCCCCTAACATTACATACACTCCATCACCATTTTCCCTTCCACCTCATACCACTTACACCGATCCCATCATTACACAACTCTTTAACACTGTTTCATCCATGCAACAACAAATCTCCACCATTAGCCAAAGTCAAAATGCTCCAACCACATACCATGTTTGTAGTAGCCCATTATCCTTAGAAATATTATGCACACAGATGCCACAAGGATTTGAAATGCCTAGGTTTGAGAAATATGAAGGTAAAGGAGACCCTACTAATCATTTCAATGCTTATACAGCCTTGTGCAGTGATTTTTCCCTTGATGATAAACTACTAGCCAAACTTTTTCCTAGGACCTTGAAAGACATTGCATTAGAGTGGTTTTCAAACCTACCTAATCATTCAATCTGATCATTTAATGAACTTGTGGATGCTTTCATAAGTCATTTCCAAGTCTATATGTCTCCCAAAAAGAAAATGGATGATTTAATGAGATTTAAACAAAATAAAAATGAAAAAGTAATTAACTTCATTTCATGTTATCAATCATTGTATGCTCAAATTGATGTCAAGATTCCTAATTCACATCTACAAAATATTTTTATTGAAAACTTGCACACCCACCTTTAGGATAATTTAACTATGATGAAATTTCCTTCATTCATGCATTTATACATGACCCTTTGTGACTATCACAAAGGATTTTTATAGTTCAATCTGCCTTCTCTGCAACCAACCCAACTTATTCTAAATCAAGTGGCAACTATTAAAGTAGTGGTACCCTTTACCTATGGAGATTTGAATAGACAATTTAATCCCTTACCTGATACCCTCCACAACACAATGAACCAATTACTCTAGCAACAAATGATCACTTTACCTACCATTAAACCACTTGATACCACCAAGCCTTTACCACCCACCTTTAAAACAAATGCTTATTGTCATTTTCATCGCCAAAATGGCCATGACACCAAACAATGTAAGCATCTAAAACACTTAGTTCAAGACCTCATTGATTTGGGTCGTTTATCCATTGCAGGTGTCAATGATTAAGGAAATAAGCCCATTGCACCCCCTAACTAGAATTTACAAATATTTACCAACCCCATGCCCAAACACAATGTTTCATTTGTCAAGGCTAGTGAACCTTCAAACACTAATGTGATGAACACTAATACAACTAATGAATAACCTGAAATAACTCCAAATGTTACCCAAGTTAATCCTATGGATGAACTTGTGGGCACAATAGACATCATCCCTCATATGGGCCCAACCAATAAATCTCTTTATATCACTTTTTCTTGTAATGATATACTTAAAAAGCTTGTTGATGGTCCTCTTTACATAGCTGGCCACATCTATGATAAGCCCACCAATGGGATATTAATAGATCCTGCCTGTGGTGAGAATGTGATCATAGAAGAGTTTTTAGTATTACATGAGCTATATCAAGATGACTATAATAAACCAACTGCATGGATTAAAATACATACTGGTTTTGTGTGCCCTAAGATCAGATCAATCGTACTCCAATTACAAGTAGGACCTAAAACTTTGAATGTAACTTTTTCTTTCATTCCACAATTGGATGAATTTTGTCTATGGCTAGGACACCCTTGGCTTCACTCGATGAAATCAGTCCCCTTAGTTGTTCGCAAATGTTTGAAGCTTCCATATGAAAATGAAATATTTATTGTACACCATAGTGACTTTAATCCATTGTCTTCTAAAGGTAATTTTTCCTTAGAAGCCTTTTGGCCTAAACCTTTGGATCCCATCACCCCCCGTAAGGATTTCTTCTTCATAGCTTATCAAAATTTCAAAGCCAAATGCATAGTCGAATTGTCAACCTTCTCTTACCCCTCAAAAACTTCAAAATAAAATTAAATGAAACTGCGGTGCTAGGGAGCATAGGTGTCGTCATCATCTCCTTGTTCGTCAATATCAAATGGAAGAAAACAAAGAAAACCAACCTCTTCCTTTGACAAAACCAATAGATGATCACCCCTTTCCTCATGACCTGCCACAAGATAATACAATCTAACCTTCACAACAAAATGAACCAATCCAACAACCACAAATTTTGATATATCCTTCCTTGGAAATAACTCGTTGTCTTCCTATTGTAATCAATCTTGATGTTGATGATGACGAGAAGATCACAAAAATAGATGAAGAAACTATGCATAACAATGTAAACTATTTATTTTCATCTACCATGAGCTTAATCGATAAACCTTCTATACCAAGTGAAGAACCTGGTACATCTCCTAGTTCAAAAATTGCAATTCTTCCTTTGGATAGTCAACCACCCACATAATACACTAAGCATGATTGGGAGGTGGATGACTTGTTAGATGGTTGACTTGCGTTTTCCTTACTAGTATTTTTACATTTTCATTTTTCTTTGATGTGATTTTATGTGTATATTGTGTTCCCCCATAATGCGTGTTTGATGTTCTCTCTCTTTTTGTGCACTTCCTCTATTCATACCTCCATTCTTCTATATGTCGTACATTTCCTTTTCACTTTTTTTTTTTTTCCTTTTGGGGATGACGCAAAGCATTGAGACTCCCTATGTATCTTACATGTTGACCCAATTGGTCCTTTTATCTTTTCTTTTTTTCTTTTGTTTTGTGTTTTCCTTCTAGGGATGACGCAAAGCATAGAGATGCCCTATGTCTCTTCCATGTTGACCCAAAAGATCCTTTTTTGTTTTTTTTTTATGTTCTCCTTTTGGGGATGATGCAAGGCATTGAGACTGAAATGTCTCCTTCATGTTGACCCAAAAGCTTTTCCTTTTTATTTTTCCTTTTTGTTTTCTTTTCACTTGTGTTTCTCCTTTTGGGGATGATGCAAAGCATTGAGACCGCAATTTCTCCTCCATGTTGACCCAAAATAGAATTTTTTTCCCTCTTTTTTCACTCTCTTTGTGCCATTCTTCTAGTTCTATGTGCTTTAGGGAATGATGATAGTTCTGACCTCTTTCATAAAAACATTGCAGTAATGAACATACTGACCCCAAATCCATAGATCCCTTATGTGTTTGGTGTGTTCCTTTCTAGGGAGCAACCCCCCTTTCTTTTGTTTTCTTTTTCATTTACATGACATAGCCTTACTTGGAAACATATGACTTGGCATAGGGGCTTTCCAAGTTGGCTCACATGTCTTGATTTCTTTTTACATTTTTCCTTCGTTACTTTAAAGTAATTGTTCATTGATCGATGTGTAGCAATTCCTTCAAAGTGGGGGTATACATTGGCATAATTTCATTTCCATTTTTAGTTCTTAGTGTAGCCTTGTCACTTCATACAATGTGTTTGTCACTTCTTGGATGACATTGGGTGTGATGTCCTTCATAAGTGTGATCTATCTTAGCATATTGCATTCCTCTTGGTGGCTTGATGTGATGCACTGCATCCCCTAAGTTGTGAATATATTATTCTTTGATTGATCCTCTCTTGGAGACATTAGATACAATGTTCCCTGAGTGATAGACCTTGCATGAACTTAAAAATACTCCTTTGAACATCTTTTCCATTTAACACATTTTACATTTTTGCATTTTACATCTTTGCCACCTTGCATAATGCATCTTGCATGCCTGTGGTACCATCCTCTTTGTTCATGAGTTCTAAGCATACAAAGCTTTGCTTGTCTCCTGAAGCACGAATTGAAATTTTCCTTTGTGGTGCCTTGTTAAAGTTATCAGGAGGTATAACTTTGATATGGTTGAGCGGGAAGCCCATTCAGTAGCACGAGTTTCCCCATAGCCACCTATGTGTTTGTGAGTGTAGACCAACTAGTGTATGTATTTCACCTTTTTGGGTCTTCTCACCCGGTGGACCACCATGAGTTATGTTTCCCTAGAGTGAGTATGCATTCTCCTTTTCTCACAAATAGCCTAGATCTAATCCACAACTAGTTGCATAGATGATTGAAGCTTCATCTAACTTTTCCTTCTCTTTCACGTGTGTTCCTTTGTTCTTATGTTTAGTTTTTCATGGGATCTTCATCTTGGGGGCTTGATCATCCCCCTTGATCGTTGTCATTCCATCTTGCTAACATAAGTTCATTAGGACCTCCTTGATGTGCATGGTTACTTTAGTGTGAGTTTGAAGAAAATTTAGCCTCTCACTAAAGTGGGGGCTAAATGTGTTGTAGAAAAATGACCCCTTGACATTTTCATGGTCTTTTAGGTCTTTGTTCATCATGCTTGGTCCATTTTTCTTTGATTTAATCTTGTAATGTGACTTAAATATTCACATTAGGTCCTTAAAATTCAAATTATGGCATCTTGTGAAGGTGTTGTGAAGTGTTGTAAAACATTTCTACACTTTTCTAGACTCTATTCATTACAATTCACCTAAAAATCACCTTTTCATCACTTATCAAGTCCTATTTTGAAGTGTTGAAAAGTCTTGTAGCAATATTTCACACTTTTATAGGCTTAATTTAACTATTTACATCTTTCTTATGATTTATTTGACCCCATTATGCATTCATAAGGCATAATTAAGTGTGTTTTTGAATGTAAGCCGAACAACAACATTAAATGCAAGATAATTCCCGCCACCCACTTTCAAGTCCAAGGTGGGACCCATTTTCCATGGATGGTGAATGAGTCCCTCTTTGCTCAAAATTCAAAATATTTCAAATTTTCTTTTAGGTTTTTATTCAAAATTACCTTGTGTCAGCCTGTGATGATGTATCATCGGGTTACTAAGGTACAATTGTGTATAAATAAGTGTTTTTCTTCTCATTTTACATATCTTCATTCACTTGCATTCACTAAACATCAATTAGAATTTGAGCACTTTGTATCATTCAATCAAGCATCAATCAAGTATCTTGGAGCAACCATTCACATATCTTCAAATTTCTTCAAGAAGGTTGTGGTAAGTTTAGTGAATTTTCTTGTTTTCAATTCATATTTCCTTGTTCATCTCATTCCATTTCTTTATTAAGGGTTTGACTACTAAAGTGGGATTTGACCAAGGAAAATCCCTATAACCTAACCCTTAACCATTTTTCCCCATTTGCATGTGTGTTTGTAGACTTGTGTATGCAGATTTTTTAAGCAATTAGGAGTTGAAAGGTGGAAAAGAAGTCAACAAAGTGTTTCAAGTCAGATAAACCCTATTTCATGCCTGGAGACAACCTACAGTCTATTTTCCGTAGATTTCACTCCGTCAACCCGACAAGCAGACAATCTTTGATCTAGTGCTACAAAATTGGTCCCTAATTTCACAATTTTTTTGGAGAGGATTGATTTTCCATATTTGGTGAATGAGTCCCACCTTAAGGATAGAAAGTTATATTTTGTCAAATTTTGGATCCTGACACTGAGAAACCTATTTCCATAAGTTATCATCAAAAGCAAGATTGTTTCACCATCAGTGAAATGAGTCCCACTGGTGATTTTAATTGATCTTTGTTAGCATTCAAAATGCTCCAAATTCATCATTAGATCTGAGGTGCATTCTATTTAGCCATGTTTAATTCTGTTTGCATTAGTTTACTACTTTATTGCATTTTCTGCACACCACATTGTGTTTTCAAACATAGCATATTTCTTAGGTTTTGCATTCATAATCAATCAATTACATTTCCTAGTTGCATTTAAACAATATCATTTAAGCTTAACTACATCATACATTTCATAATTTGAATCAACCACATATTTTTGATTGGGGTTTATCTCTCTCCTTTTAGGTAAAACATCCTAAGAGTGCAAGAGTAGCCTATAAATCCCATACCCAAAAATCTATGGTTCAATATTCCACAACCTTATGTCCAATTTTCATGCACTCAAAACATTTTCTAGAGAATGATAAATTATCATTCATTCTACTTTTGCAGTCATTTTCCATATGATCCAATTTATTATAAAAGCAACAGACACCATTAAAGAATAAATAACTTTGAGCATGAGGTTGTCTGATGAGAGTCCTTTTGGTACTACTTCTATGGTCCTTGAGTTGTCCATCATTGCACTGAATCTTCATATTAGGAGGTTGATGCGCCTTTGAAATTTTTCCTTATACAAACCCTAAACCACTCTTATCCATTGCAAGTCTCTGAGAAGTAATCAAATCATCAAGCATTGCAATGCTTGCTTTGAATTTATCCTCAAGTATTTTTTCCTTTTTCCAAATCTGATTTTAGAATTTCCACTTCCTGCTCAAGCTTTGTACATTCATCCATCTTCTTCTAAATTTTATTTTTCTGATAGTCTTCAATTCTTCTCTTTTCTTCCAATTTCTCTAGTAGTTTTATGATATCATCATGTGCCTTTTTTAATTGATCACTAACTTCTCATAATCTTTGGGTATGTGCAAGATCATGATGGGCCAAAAAGTGGCAATATTATGGGTATTTATAGGGTATGTGGCTGATGACTTTTTTTTAGCCAAAATTGATAAAACGAAAAGGGTTTTTAGAGGAGATTCTCATCTTTCCACCAATATAAATTATGATTTAATTTGAATTAAATAAATAATTATTATTCATTCTCTATTAGAATTACAACTAAAGTCCTGATCGATAGGCTGATTGAAAAACATCTATAACTTTCAAACTGTATCACATTTTTTAAATTGGAAATATGCATCACATTCTATGCTCCACATACTATAGGATTAAAAAAAATAAAAATCAAATTTCTTGAAGTTTTGACCAAGTTAAGGTGGTCAGACATACGAGTTTTTATACTTTTTAAAATTTGTAATAAAAATTCATAATTAATTATTTACTTGGAAAAAATCACAAAAATATGCATCACATCCGTACATGAGTCCTCTACTTATATATAAAATCTTATAAAAAATATTATCATTTTATTATGGTTAGGGTCGATAGACACCCACTTCTTATTTTTTCCCCGAGATTTAAGCACTACTACATTGAAATTTCAAATTTTCACCAAATAGATTTTATTTATTTTTAAATAAACCTAGTAGTTTAGAAACTAAATTCAATTTTCTACAGATTCTATTCTTACATATTTTTGAAATAATATAGATAAATTATTCAAATTTTTACGTCAAGTTTCCTAACACTGATTTTTTTGAATTTTTTGCCACTTAAGGGCCTATTCTCTCCATTATGATCCTACACATACCCCTTTACCTCATATCCTTAATACACCTATTTGCTTCCTTCAACCTATCCTTCAAATCTTCATTTTCATTTGAATGCTTAGTAGAGATTACTTCCAGGGGAATAATAAATTTCTTTTCTTCCATAAACTTAAATTCTAGGACCTTCCTCAAGCTATTAAACTTCTTCAGAGGAACCAAGCTCTGATACCAATTGTTGATTGTCTAGAATACTGAAAAGGGGGGTGAATCAGTATTCCATTAAACCATTTAGATGTAGACCACCCAAAAACTAAAGCACATATGACAAAAAACTAGAATAAAGACATTGAAATGAACATCAACACCACATTTTTATGTGGAAAACCCAAAATGGGAGAAACCACATTGAGGATTATCTCATAGTATAATACATCTGGATATAGAATATTATAGGGCTCACTACTAGGACTCACTATCCTTAAAAGGATCACAGTCTAAATACACAAGGAAATGGCTAACTATAAAGATACAAAGAATATGGCTCACTTCCAATAGTATGAACTGATGGAATACACCTTCTATGTGTTGAGTTCAGTTCCAATGAGGCTTTGTATGTCAATTATTCCTCTGTATAGTAGTCACTCAACCATTCTACTATGATCCTTCACTTCTTCCACAAGATGTTGCTTGCAATTGATAAATCATTTAGGAAAACACTTTTCATCCACATACTTCTCACACCTTCTCTCTCTCTCTCTTTCAACTCCAAAAAGGTCATGCATAAATACAATTAAATTTCATACATCAATTAGGTTGGCCTAATTGGATGTCAACAAAATAATCAAAATACCTCATGTCGGCACCATATAAGATTAAAACATTTTTATCCATCTAGTGCATCATATCAAGTCAGCATAGATCTAAAAGAGATCCAACTAACATCTACAAAGTATTATTATTCTTCTTAGTACAAGTCATTTATTAGGTTGACCAAGAATAAGACCTAATCACAAAAGCTCCAAGTCAACACACACACTTCTTGAGATAAAAAAGGCTTCTAGATCTGATATTGCATCAGCTTCTCATCACATTAATAGATCAAGGAGATCACCCATAGAACTAGAGTACCAAAATTTTCTATTTACAAAAATGTGGAGTCTCACACACTGGCATACTAAACAAAGAAACAAGTGTTGTGTGTAGAGTTAAACTATGTCAATGATAACTTTTTGTATGCAACAAAAAAATCCTCAAGATCCTAGATATAGCTGTATAAAAGAGTCATAATAATGATATTAAGAGAGTAGAGTCAAATCTCATCTTGTGGTGAATTCCAGACTCAAAAACCAACGTACTAGCTCAATAGTGCAAAACACTTCTAGTAGAGATCAACTTCCGATTATACCCAATATGCTTCCCACTATGTTTCCATAATATTGACACCAATGAAAACACAAGAATAATAAAAATATCCCATGTACACTTCATGCTCATGTTGCAAGGTTCCCACATTTCCAACAGAATGAACACTAGATTTTTACAACTCACCAAACCCTTTAATGGTTTCCCTTGGAGGATTGAAGTATAAAACACTTCTCTAAGGATTGGATCTTGCATGAAATGGCTTGATTGGATTTTGATCTTGACACTTGAATTGATTCTTGAAAGCTTGAAGCCTACATCATAATGTTAGGTCCAAAAACATGCATAGATGAAAATAACTTTGACATGATGCTTGAAATCTTGAATCATGATCTAGAAGACTGATAAATCCACTCTTCAAAGCTCTTGACAATAATACTTTCTCTTGTTAAATTTTCTTTATTTTTTAGCTCCCTTGAATTGATTAAATAACTATATATTTATAGTTGATTTTCTAATTTCCTAACAATTAAAATTCAAAAGCTAACAATTTCAACTTGAATTGGTATAATTAAAATATTGCCAAAAACATATTTTAAATAAGGTTTTGTAATCTAAAGGGGACCCATTCACCCTTGAGCGAATGGGTCCTAAGACCTAAATCTAGGAGACTCAATTTTCAAGATGTTTAATTTGATGTTTGTAATTGTTTAATGCAGGTCTCCCTTTAAAAAAATGGGATTAATTATTCTATTAAATGCATAATTGGGTCAATTAGAGGCTTAATTAAGTCCAATTTAATTAAGGGACCCAAACATAGTTTGAAAATGTAAAGGTTTATAATTTTCTACACTACACAAGTCAAGGTTCCAAGATTGGTTGTGCCAACTATAAACCTCTCCCAAGCTAATTAGTAGAGCATAAATTTTACGAATTTTCATATCCATCAATTTAGAACCATCTTTTCATTGAACCTTTTGCAAGCTCCTACCCCCCTTTTTGAGCATTGAGTATGTTTCTTATGTTTCAAAGGAATATAAAAGTCAGCTCTCAACTACTCCCAATCCTTTATCTTATTATTACACAAAATTTATTGCATATATTTAATCCCCTTTAAACTCCATAGCTTTGTAGAGCACCCTTGAGACAAGGCCAAGGGCTTATCATTCCAAAATTCCCCTAGATCGAGTTGTCTTTAACACAGTAAGACAAAGAAAAGGAACAAGCTTTTGCATTGCAAATAGGTTAGAGATCCACTTAGTAGCCAAAGCTAGTCCTTGTAATCTAGGATCTTTGAGCCCCAAACCTCCATATGCTTGGGAAAGCAACAACACCTCTAATTCATATTGTGTCTTTTCCTATTTACCTTACCATCTGACCATAAAAATTCCCTTAGGATCTTTTGAAGTTTCTCAAATTGTGTGTTTGCAAATAAGCAAGACAGGGAATGATAAATGACATGAGAGGAGATAATTTTCTGAACCAATTGATGTCTCCCTACTAAGGATAGTAGGTTTTTTTACTACTTAACATGTTTCTTTCCAATTTTCTAAGAAAGCCATTCCCACATATTTCTCAAAGAAGGGTCAATAGCAAAAGGTATGCCCAAATATCTTACCACTTTAGAAGGATCGTCCCATTGCTAACCTTTACTAACTAGCCAATTAGGAGGGTCTTTAGACCATCCAAGCACGATGGATTTTTTGGGGGAAATTTTAGACCCAAAGGTAGCATAAAAATTCTCAATTTTGATCATGATATTATCAAATTTCTACTACGTCAGCTCAATAAATAAAGTTGTATCATCTACAAACTAGACATTAATCAACTACTCTTAGTTTGGAAGCTTGATGTCATTTATTGGAGGGGAGATAAGATCAATTTTGAGGATATAGTGCATTGCATAAACTATAACTAAAAATAAGGCAAGAGAGATTAGGCATCATTTCTTTATAGATATTTGGAGGGCTATGGGTTCAGTGAGTGCACAATTTATATCAATTTGAGTAGAAGATTCATTAAACAAAATATTAATCCATTTGCAAAATCTCAAAGGAAAACCAAATTCTTTAACATATCATTCACAAAAGGTCACTCAATCTTGTCATAAGCCTTTTCAAAGTCAAGTAGAATCATTACAACATTCTAATCACCATGCTTAGCCCATTGCATCCCTTCCAAACTGATTATTAAATTTTTCAAAAAATATATTCCCTTTATGAAACTAGTTTTTGTAACTAACACAACCTTCTTTAAAATTCTTCTGAGCCTTATAGCTAGGGTTTTAGCAATAATTTAATAAGAAACATTTAGGAGAGTTATAGGCCCCTAATTATTTATTACCTCTTTATATCCTTCTTTAGGAATCATCTTGATAATACCTTTGTTAATGCAAGCTAGATCTAGGATGATGATGGAATCCAAATCAATAAAGAAGGAATTCTTAGAATTTTATCACCCCAAGGGTTTTACAACCTAGGGAAACAATCTTCTATGCTCCACATTCAAGGATGCCCTAGAGGCCTCAACCCAAGAGTGGAATAAAGGTAAGAGATCTACTAAGGGACTATCCTGGGGTATGACTAATGATTGAGGAGGGGTTCACCACCAAGCTAGGGCTTGGAAATACATATGAAATGATAAATCTAATGACAAAACCTAGTGATGCATGAAACTTCACTAAATGAACTATAAATGAAAATAAATCATAATAGAAAGATGTAAAATTAGAAGTGTGGACTTGCAAAATTGTAGAGACTTGAATGGAGATGGGGAATGCTAAATAACCTGAAATTTAGGCCTATTGGGACTCATTAGACATTTTGGGTGAATCAATCCCAGATCAAGGTTTCTGCATAGGAATAGGTTTCTGATAAAAGGGTATCAAAAACTGTTAAAATCTTAAAATTGACCTAAAATGGGACTCATTTTCCAATTTGCGTGAATGATTCTAGTTAGGGTTTCCTATAGCTTTAAAATCTGAATCTAATCTTCAAGGTCTACTCTTTTTGTTCATCTTTGTTTTTGGATTTAAAACAGTGATTTTGGGGTTGTAGGTAACTTTTTGGTGAAGATTATGACCTTGTAAATGGGGAGAAAACTCTAGAAACTTTCTCCAAGCTTGTAACCTAATGATCCTTCAAGTCTTAAAGCACCTAGATCTGCAATTACACAAAGAGAGAGAGAGAGAGAGAGAGAGAGAGAGAGAGAGAGAGAGAGAGAGAGAGAGAAAGTGTTGATTGTTAGGAAATAGGGGTTTGCCTTGGTCAAACCCCTTGTAGGTATTTAAACCAAATCATGATATAATGAAATGAAGGCATGGAAAATGAAACAAAGAACATGATTCATGGTCAAGAATACCTTGGATGATGCCTTCTAAATGATGTCTTGTAAAATTGTAACTCAACATGAAATGGCCATGAAGGATGTAGATCTTAATCTTGACAGTAGGAGTAGAACAATGCTTGATCTTGGATCTTCAATGCTACATCACAACATTAGCTCAATAACATACTTGGTGCTTGATATGCTTGACATGATGAGGGATCTTGAATTGCTACAACAATTGATGAAATTTTTTTCCCTTGAATGCCTTAAAATTGAGCTTCAATGCTCTCTTGATGATCTTGTGGCATCTTGGAATACTTAAATCTTGAATGCTTGAATTGATATAATGAATACATAATCAAATAATGATTTGAAAGCTCATTTTTATAGGAAATCCATCTAATATTATGTGTATTAGATCCCAAAGGTTGACATTCATGAAATTTGAACTTAAAACCCAATTTTTCCTACTCAAAACCTTGAAAATAGGCCAAATGGGACTCATTCACCAAGCTAGGTGAATTGATACCACCTAGATGTGACTCATTTTCCCAAAGTTGTGAATGGGTCCCACATGGCCTATTTTGAGTGCTAAAGTGTCGGGAAGTGTGTAAATTAAGTTTATTTGTTGATCTTATCAAGTTTTTGATTGAAATATGCCTTAGGATGCACAATAGAGGGTCTTAGAGGCCTATATTAAGGTCATAAATGCAAGGGGGCCCAAAATATAATGTGAAAGTGTAAATAAATACACTTTACAACACTAAATTAATGAAAAAATAGGTCTGTTTAGCTTAGAAGGTCCCTAAACCAAAGGTGAATGTATAGAATACATTACAACACTAGATTAGATCCATTTAGTTTACAAGCCTCCTAAATTTAATGTGAAGGTATAAATAAATACACTTTACAACATTAAATTAAGGAAAAGTTGAGTTTATTTAGTTTAGAAAGCACCAAAACCTTATGTGGATGTGTAAAACTCATCACAATAGTAGATCAAGGAGATATCAAGTCCAATTTATCATTAATTATCCCAAAATCAAGTGTGAAAATGTAAGTGATGAAATTTTTCAACATTACATTCAACCCCCACTTTACTGAGAGGATGAACTTGCTTCAAAATCACACTAAAGTAGACATTCAATAGGGGTCCAAATGTACAAATGCAGATGAAAAAGGATGAAAAAGATCAAAGGAGGTGGCCAAGCCCCCAAAATTTGAGATCCTCCATCAATCCAACATGAGCACAAAAGGACATGCACAAGGTGTATGATTTGAAGAAAAAAAGGATACAAAAACATATAATACCAAAGACATAAAGAAGAAAGAAAAGAATAAAATAAGTGGATCAAACTTTGAAAAAATGTGCTCACTCTGAGGCCATAGAACTTCAAATCATCCATGTGGTGAGTATCCACAATATTCTCACTTTGGGGCCACGAAACTTCAAGTCATCTGCGGGGTGAGTATCCAAAGAGGGTGAGACACATGATCGATATGTGCCAACATACGTGAGTGGCTAAGGAAAGTCATTCCTTCATTTGTCTCCCATTCAACCAGACAAAAGCTATACCTCCTAATAACTTTGATAAGGTGCCACACAATAATGATCTTCGATCTTCATGAGACAGACAAAACTTCGTATGCTTGGAGCTCATGAATAAATAATGAACTTCGAGCTTCATTAGGCAAGCAAAACTTCGTATGCTTGGGAATCATGAACAAATAGGATGGCACCACAAGCATGCAAGGTGTGTTATGCAAGGTGGCCATATTGTTGAGATATTTTTGTTCTACGCCATTGCATAGATTCATTTATCATATTATTGTAATTAAGTAATTATTTAGTTGTGATGCAACTTGGTGGTGTGGATAATAACATTAGGTAATTATTTGGGGTCCACTTCATGTTGTACTATAACATTGTATTATTCTAATTTGATGTGTAGGAGTCATTTGATAATAATTTAATATTGGGGAGATATTAAATAAAGTGATGTCTTAGTACCCAATATTAAATGAGGGGTTAGTGGTTTTGTATTCACATGGTTTTGTGGTACATGGTTTCACCTTACGACTAGTTGTATTTTGTGTGAGCTTGTGTCTATAAAAGAAAACGCATGTGTAGTGGTTTAGGTTGGCTAAGTGGGTTGGCTGTCATTATTGAGTCTTCTTGTGGAGTGCATTTGTGAAGCATGGTATAGGATGTGTGGATTCATAGTTCGACACATGGGAATGCATTGGAGGGCTTGATGATTTAGAGGTATTCATTGTAACTCTTGTATTTTCTTATTGTTGAATAATATGATGGAGTATAGATGCTTTTGGAGGCTGGGTTATTCCCTCTTGAGGGTTTTCCTAGGGTATATCTTGTGATGTCATATGGCTTGTCTATTTTTTCTATGCATTTGGAAAACTTGTATGCATGTTTATCTCTCATGGGTTATGTAGGAAATGTTGGAAAATGTGCCTCAACTCTTACTAGCATGTAACTCCTGAAGGGAAAAGTCGGTGTGACATTATTGATGTTTGGATAACTAGCTTTTCTGAATCCTTGTGAAATGTTTTGGTTGATGTGACCTTGTTTCAGTCTTTCTAAATGGACCTATCACTATGACATGGAGACTCAGTAAGATCTCTTGCCGACAGTTGGTTCTCTCACTGATGGTTATTCACTCGCAGTTATCGGAGAGACTTGTCCAAAAGGTTTATTGTTGGTATGTAGTCTTACCGATATGGAATGTCTCGTTGAAAGAGCTACATTTGTTTGTTATCAGGTGTCTAGCGGATATCAGGGAGACTCATAGCGACTGGAGTCATCGGTGTAACACCTTTTCTTTGATATGAAGTCTTAGCAATGGAGGTATGTCTCACCGATAGTATGCACTCGGAGTAACATATGGTGGCTCGATATGAAGTCTTAACGATGTGAGATGTCTCGCCGATAGCTTTATCTTGTAGGCATTGAGGTAACACTAAGGGTTCAGTAGGAACTCTTAGCAATGGAGAGAAGTCTTGTTGACTGTTGTTTGGTGCTCGGTATGACTTGAGACTTTGGTGTAACCTCTTGGCAATAGTGGTAAGTCTTACCGACTGTTGGAAATTTCAATGTGACTTTAGAGCTTTAGTATGATGTCTCACTAATAGCGATAAGTCCTAGCGATAGCGATACAAGTGATGATCATCGGTATGAGGTCTTGGCAACAAGGCAGAGTCTTAGTGATAGCTTTCTGGAGTCTGTGTAACCTCTTGCCGATAGTAAGGACTCTTGGTGATATCAAATGTTGGCTTTGTGGCATCAGGGAGACACAATTAGTGTCTCACCAACATGCCAACACAGGTTGAATGCCCTTGACCGAGTGATGACTATCCTATGTGGTGTCTCATGGACCAATTAGAGGAAGCAAAACTCAAATAGTTGGCGGTTAGATTTTTACAATAGTTGTGATGCTGGATCTAAACTGTCTACAAGGAAAAATCTACACTGGAAAGGAAACTTTCTACAATGGGTAATTGCAGATAAGGATAAATAGAGGATAAAATCAAAGTGTGGTAAGATTCAACATAATCATCATTTTGAGTTGGAGATTCATTAGATCTATGAGAGCATTTCTGTTACAAATTGAACAGTGAATGAAGCAACTATAAAACTGATACAAGAGGGTTGTGTCTCTGCATTGTATGTAATTTGTTGGTTACTAAAATACAAAGAGATTTGGCTTGGTGTGGTGGGTTTTTTCCCAAAAGGGTTTTCCCATGTAAATCTGGTGTTCATTTGTCTTTGTGTATTTTTTTGTTTTAGTAAATCTTTCACGTGTGTTTTAATTGGATTGTAATTTGAAAATTAAAAGTACTGTCAACATTCTTCCCTATGGTTTTGATGTTAGGAAAGTTGTTTCAGCACCTCTGCTTTCCTTACAAGTGGTATCAGACCCTGGCTAGTTGTGGTATCCTTGTGAGTGGGTTGGGTTTATTTTGTGTCAATTCTTTTTTAGTGGGAGTCTGGTAGAGGTTTGGTAATTTAATTATAGATTAAGATGGCAAGCACATCTGGAAAGATGGAAATAGAGAAATTCAATGGTAGCAATTTTGAGTTGTGGAAACTCAAAATGGAAGATCTATTAGTGGACCGAGATCTTTGGAATGTTGTGTCTGGAAAAAAACCTCAAGACATGAAGCAAGAGGATTGGGACCTTGCAGATAGAAAATCAAAAGGGTTGATAAGGCTTTGTTTAGAAAACTCTGTTCTTCTAAATGTTCATGAAGAAAAGACTGCATCTTCATTGTGGAAAAGACTGGCATCTATTTATCAGGGCAAGTCCTTAGTGAACAAATTGTTCTTGAGGAAGAGCTTGTACTCTTTGAGAATGCAAGAGGGAGGATCTATTGCTAATCATTTGAACACATTCAACATGCTGATTGCACAGTTAATATCTATTGGTGTGAAGATTGAAGATGAAGATTGTTGTATGCTCTTATTGTGTTCTTTGCTAGATTATTGGGATCAACTAGTGATGGCCATTGGGAGTATGACATCCACTTTCAAGATGGAAGATGCTTTTGCTTCTTTGTTATCAGAAGAGATGAGAAGGAAATCTTCTGAGATGGAAAAGGAGGCTCTGGATGTTAGAGGTAGATCGAAGGAGAAAGGCAAGAAGAACGATAAAAAAACTAGATTGAAATCAAAAGGGAGATCAAAGTCTCGTGGCAAGAAGTCCAAGGTGAAGTGCTGGAATTGTGGGAAACCTAGTCATGTCCAAAAGGATTGTAAAGAGGAGAAAAAGAAGAAGAAGAACTCTTTCAACAATGATTCCTCTTAGAGTGATGCAGGCGCCTTCATTGTAGCCTTGGCTACACAAGCATCAAATGATGTCTTGCTGATTGATTCTAGAGCATCTTTCCACATGACATCTCATAGAGACTAGTTCACAAAGTATGAAAACTATGATGGTGGAAAGGTGTATCTGGCAAGTGATTCATATTTGGAAATTGTTAGCTGTGGAAGAGTCAAAATTCAATTCCCTGATGGAAGACTGAAGGGAATCAATGATGTGATGCATATACCAGGTCTGGCTTGTAATTTACTTTTTGTAAGTAAGCTAAATGATATTGGAGTGCATGTCACATTCTCTAGAAATAGCTGCAAGATGACTAGAGGCTCTATGGTGCTAGCAAGAGGTGCTCATGTTGGTACCTTGTATAAGCTTGATGCACATGCTGTGCAATGCAATAGTGTCTTTGCCAAGTCATAGAAAGCTACTCATGGAGGAAAAGAGGAAGAAATTCTTAATAGTGTAAACTCTATGGAAACTTTAAACTTCTAGTAGAAAAGACTATGCTTTGGCATCATAGGTTAGGCCACATTGGAGAAAAAGGTTTAAAAACCTTGAATAATAAAAAATTGGTTGAGGGGCTTGAAGATTGTAACCTCGAATTCAAGTTTTGTGAACATTGTATATATGGAAAACGACACTATGTTTCATTTTATTCTAGTCCTCACAAATCTTCTGGTTTGCTTGATTATATTCATTCTGATGTGTTTGGTCTAGTGAATGTTCCTTCTTTATCTAAATCAAGATACTATGTGTCATTTATTGATGATTATTCAAGAAGAGCATTTGTATATATTTTTTGAAAAGTAAATCAGAAGTGTTCAGTCGGTTTAAAGAATTTAAAAACCTTGTAGAAAATCAAACTGGTAGGAAAATAAAATGTTTAAGGACTGACAATGACGGTGAGTTTTGTTCAAATGAATTCGAAAGGTACTGTAAAGATCATGGGATTAAAAGACATAAGACTACACCTTATACTCCACAGTAAAATGGAGTTGTTGAGAGGTTCAATAGGATAGTAATGGAAAGAGCACAAAGTATGCTAAGTAGTGCTGGCTTGGAGGAGAAGTTCTGGGTTGAAGCAGTCTCTAGAACATGTTACTTGGTAAATCGTTCTCCTAACTCTGCTCTTGTTGAGAAGATGCCTTTGGAAGCATAGTCTGGAAAGAAGCCCTCTCTGATACATATTCGTGTCTTTGGCTGTGAGGCATATGCATATGTGTCATTTGAAAAAAGATCTAAGTTGGAAAACAAAGTTGTAAAGTGTATTTTTATTGGCTATAGTACTAGCATAAAAGGATACAAGCTTTGGAATCCTGATATTGAGAAGGTTTTGTATAGAAGAAGTGTTATCTTTCATGAGTTGAAGCCTTCTACATTGGATCTGCAGTCAGAGAATAAATCAAAAAATAAAAAGGATGTAGCAGAAATTCCTCCGACACCAGATAAATAGGAATTGAAAAATCAAAATGTACCTGATACTGAGGAAAGTTCAAGTAGCTCTGAAAGTTCTAAAGAAGATGAAGAACCACCTCAGCCTCAGCCTATGAGGAGGTCAACTCATGAAAGAAAGCAACCTGATAGGTATGGGTTTTCTTTGATAGAGTCTACTTGTGCCTATGTTTCAATTTCTAGTACTGATGAATCTAGGACTCTGAAAGAGGCATTTAAAATGTTTGATTCAAACTCTTGGTTGGAAGCCATGAATGAAGAAATGGCATCATTAGAAAAGAATGATACCTAGAGTTTGGTGCCATTGCCTAAAGATAGAAAAGAAATGGGCTACAAATGGGTATTTAAAAAGAAAATTGGTCTAGATGGCAGTGTAGAAAAATATAAAGTGAGGTTGGTTGCAAAGGGTTAAATTCCCAGGTAGAGGGAATTGATTATGGAGAAATCTTTTCTGCTGTAGCTAAGCTGACATCTATTAGATTTATTTTGTCACTTGCAGCAACGTATGACTTAGAGATTGAATAGATGGATGCGAAGAAGTTTCTTCATGGTGATCTTGAAGAAGAAATTTATGTCCCAGCCGGAGCACTTTGTGGAAAAAGGTAAAGAAAGACTAGTTTGCAAGTTGAAGAAATCTCTGTATGGTTTAAAACAGTCTCCTAGAATGTGGTACCAAAAGTTTGACACATTATTTTTTCATAGGGATTTGTAAGATAAAAATCTGATCATTGTGTATATTACAAAGCTGAAAGTGATCGAGACCTTATTATTGCTCTCTATGTTGATGATATGTTGTTCATAGGCAATAGTAAGCTAATGATTTTTTATTTTAAGTCTCAGTTGTCTGTAAAGTTTGAAATGAAAGATCTTTGTGCAACAAGGTATATTCTAGGAATGGAAATAAACAGGGATAGAAAGAATAGAAAACTTTGGCTCAGTTAGACTAAGTATGTTAAGACTATTCTAGAAATATTTTGCATGACTTATTGCAAGCAGCTAGTTGTTCTAGTTTTGCAGGGAATGAAGCTATCTGTTGAAGACCGTCCAAAATATCCTACTGAGATGGAGGACATGACCAATGTACCTTATGCTAGTGCGGTTGGTAGCCTTATGTATGCAATGGTCTGTACAAGGCCAGACATTGCCCAAGCAGTGGGAGTTCTTAGTCAGTTTATGGCTAATCCTGGAAGGACACATTTGGATATTGTGAAGAGAGTGTTTAAATATTTGAAGGGCACTTCAGACTATGCTTTGTGTTGCCATGGCAACTTGGTTGAATCATAGAGGACTCTCAGCATTCTAGGTTATGTGGATTCTAATTGGGTAGGGGACATTGACAGTAGGAGATCCACAAGTGGATATATTTTCATGATGACTGCTAGTGCAGTGAGTTGGATGAGCAAGCGGTAGGCTATAGTTGCTTTGTCCACTATAGAGGCATAATACATGGCAGCTACACATGCCTGTAAAGAAGCAATCTGATTAAAACATTTGTGTTCTAACATTGGTTTTGATGTAGGAAAAATTGCTATTTACTGTGACAGTCAAAGTGCTATATGTTTGGTGAAAAATTCTACTTTCCATTCCAGGACAAAACATATAGATGTACAGTATCACTTTGTATGAGATATGGTGGAGGATGGGAAGGTCTCTTTGGAGAAAGTGGATACTCTGGAGAATTTGCAGATGCATTGACGAAGCCTATGAGCATAGACAAGTATAGGTGGTGTGCCAATTCGATGGGCCTCAAGGCCCATGAATTTCAATAGTTTTATTATGCTCTGGAGGTGTCAGTGAGATCTTCATCAAGTGGGAGATTGTTGGAAAATGTACCTCAATTCTTACTGGCATGTAACTCCTAAAGGGCAAAGTCGATGTGACATTATTGATGTCTGGTCGACTAGTTGTTCTGAATCCTTGTGAAATGTTCTAGTCACTGTGACCTTGTTTTAGTCTTGCCGAATGGACCTATCACTGTGACATGGAGACTTGGTAAGATCTCTTGCCGATAGTTGGTTCTCTCACTGATGGTTATTCACTTGTAGTTATCGGGGAGACTTGGCTGAAAGGTTTATTGTCGGTATGTAGTCTTACTGATATGGAATGTCTCACTGATAGAGCTACATGTGTTTTTTATCGAGTGTCTAGCGGATGTCAGGGAGACTCATAGCAATTGGAGTCATCAATGTAACACATTTTCTTCAATATGAAGTCTTAGAAATGGAGGTATGTCTCACCAATAGTATGCACTCAGAGTAACATATGGTGGCTCGGTATGAAGTCTTAACAATGTGAGATGTCTCGCCGATAGCGTTATCTTGGAGGCATCGGGGTAACACTAAGGGTTTGGTAAGAACTTTTAGTGATGGAGAGAAGTCTTGCTGACTATTGTTTGGTGCTCGGTATGACTTGAGACTTCGGTGCAACCTCTTGGCAATAGCAGTAAGTCTTGCCGACTGTTGTACATTTCGATGTGACTTTGGAGCTTCAGTATGATGTCTCACCGATAGCGATAAGTCCTAGTGATAGCGATACAAGTGATGATCATCAATATGAGGTCTTGGCAACAAGGCAAAGTCTTAGCGATAGCTTTCTGGACTTGGTGTAACCTCTTGCCAATAGTAAGGACTCTTGGCGATATCGAATGCTAGCTTTGTGGCATCGAGGAGACATGGTTAGTGTCTCATCGACATACCAACATAGGTTGAATGCCCTTGACCGAGTGATGACTATCCTATGTGGTGTCTCATGGACCAATCAGAGGAAGCAAAATTCAAATAGTTGGCGGTTGGTTTTTTGCAATAGTTGTGACGCTAGATCTGAACTTTCTACAAGGAAAAATCTACACTAGAAAGGAAACTTTCTATGATGGGCAATTGCAGATAAGGATAAACAGAGGATAAAATCAAGGTGTGGTAAGATTCAACATACTCATCATTTTGAGTTGTTGAGTCATCGGATCTGTGAGAGCATTTTTGTAACAGATTGAACAGTGAATGAAGCAACTGTAAAACTAATACTAGAGAGTTGTATCTCTGCATTGTATGTAATTTGTTGGTTACTAAAATACAAAAAGATTCAACTTGGTGTGGTGGGTTTTTTCCCAAAAGGGCTTTCCCATGTAAATCTAGTGTTCATTTGTCATTGTGTATTTTTCTATTTCAGTAAATCTTTCATGTGTGTTTTAATTGGATTGTAATTTGGAAATTAAAAGTGTTGTTTGCATTCTTCCCTGTGGTTTTGACGTTAGGAAAGTTGTTTCCACACCTCTGCTTTCCTTATAGGAAATGGATTAAGATTGTGGGTTTAAATGTAATATTTCAAAAAAATTATTAAATTTAAAATGTCTACCAATAAACATGTAAACACCGGATCTCAAAATGAGTTTAAATCCTATTGCATAATGTGGTTAGGTTTTCCATAGGGGGGAATAATTTCTGCAAAGAAAAATTTAATTTAATTTAATAATTTTTTGTGTTTCACCACCTGTCCACAGCTAGAGCACTGCCCGGGCACCACTGTCACTAGTGGAACCACTGAGTTGCCACCCAGTAGCCACTTGGAGGACATTTTCAAGTAGGTTTTTTTTAAACGCATGTAACTTTTTCCCAATATGTCATATTTTCAACTTCTTATAGTCATTGGAAAGCTAGTTCTAAGAACTACATAGTAGTATAGGTTTGGTTCCTTGATTTTGAAATTTTGATATGTTTTTGGAGCCTAGGAATTAGATGTTCTCATTTACATGGGTTTGGTCATAACTTTTGAATACAAAATTGGATTTTCAATTTTGAAGAGGAATTGGAGAGAATTTGTAATGTATTACACAATGATTCAATTTTTTTTATCAGTTTGAGGAATAGATTGAGCTTGGTACTTGTTTGATCTCTTATAGGTTCTTAAGATTAAGGATGTGATTGTGTGTGCATCTGGACTAGTTAAGAGGTGAAACCTTGAGGGAGTACATGTTTTTATATGTTATTTATGATGCTACAACTGATTATCAAATTGGAGCTTCTAGGTACAGGTTTATAGGCGACTTTTAGAGTTGGGACTTTGATGGTGACAGGTACACAGGTTGTCTTCAGTTTTGAGGACATTTTTTGACATGGTTTGAGACTTGGATTCTTGTATCCATGGGTGATAATTTAGTGCAAGTACAATGATGGCTATGTTTATGGTGTCATGGATATGCAAGTACATTTAATGTATTAGCACAAAATGATCATGTATGTGATGTTAGTGATGATATGGTTTGATGTTAGCAGATTGTACTTATCTTCTTGATTCTTATTTGGTTCCTTGACTATGATTACTCATTTTTGGACATGGTTGGAAAATTAGATCAATGGTTGATTTTGTGTTTGAATCTTGATGTCTACATGATTATCTTCTTTGATATCTTGATTTGTAATTACTAATGTGATAATGAGTTTGCATGTTTCAGTGGTTTGGATCTATGAGTTATGCAACCCTTAAGTGTGTATAGCCTACTAGGTTGTTGTGGGATGACTCAGATGTGGATTGTCTATATCCACCATGTTTGATTCATTGTTCTTGCAGATTTCATTAGTTGACCTTGTTTGTGGTCATTTGTGCATTGGTATGTTCTTTTAGTATTGAGAGGATGGATGATTTGGGTAATTCATTAGTCAATTCATGGGACTTGTAGCATGTGGTTTGATCATGATTTCATGATATCTTGTTACACTAATTGGTTATACACTTTCAGTGGGAGCTTTTGATAGTGATGACTTTGTGGTGCTAGATTGGTTTGTGATTTTTTGATGGCGGTTTTATGTATCTTCTTGGCTTGGAGATCTTGGATTACTTTTATGTTACTAGCATTGCAATTGATTGTGTGTAGAACTAGATGATATTCATGGAGGAGATGGTATTCATGGTATGGTTATCTTCATGTGATTGGATATATGATTTATTGGTTTAGAGTGGTTTGTTATGATGTCATGGTACACTCTTGATTATAGATTAGAGTTTGGCATATTACATGTTCTTTTGATACTATGATGTATGTTATGGTGCATGTGATCTCGTAGGAGTAGATGGTTAGATCATGTTATCATGATAGGTTCCTAATTTTGAAATTGGAGCTTTGACATTGATCTTGTATGGTTCTCTTGGTATTGGGTACATTGATCATTTCCTTGATTACTTCATGATGGTGCTATCTTGAATTTGGAGCTTGGCATGGAATGATTGGTTATAGGTTCTCATGGATACTTAGAGATGTAGGTGATGATTTGAGTTATCTTGTGCTTAGAGACATTTTCTTGAGATGGTTACTCTTTGGAGGTTTCAGCAGGAAGACCAAGGAGCCTTGTATGAACTGATAGAGTAGAAATTTCTTGGAGTGAGTCATGATGACTTGGTTATCTTGGAGGAGCATTCTCATTCCCCACTCTTGGTCTACTCAATAGCTTATTATTTGAGAGGTATTTCCCATTACATCTTTCAGATGTGTTATATTTCATGCTTTGATTCTCATTGGATTGAGTTGGTTCATGATGTTTTATTATGGGGACTCATTTGATATTTGGTTAACATGAGTTTATATGCTTTATCTTTCATAGATATGGATCTTGAGCTATGTATAGTTAGTTCTAAAGGATTCATTTTGAGGGATGTTATGGCTTGGTTATCTCCTTGTGCATTTGAGTTTCTGATATCATTCATTGATGAGGTTTGTTAGGAGATGGCTTATGGGATGATATCCTATTATGGGGATAGTTACCTATGAGTTTGATCTTGTTTTGAGAGGCTTACATCCATGCTAGTGCTGTTACATTGATTCATATGTTGTACTTGATCTGTGAGATTAGGTGTTGCAGATTATGAGGCTTTTCATTAGGGGTTTTTTGGGAGATAAAACTTGACACAACTATACACTTTTGAGGTGTTGGTAGGACAAAATGTTATGGTTTACAGGTTTCTCTTCTTCATGGTTCCTTCCTTGGATGTTCATGCTTTGGGGAGGATGGTGGAAACATGTTGTGAGAGATTATGCAACTCTATGGGTTGCATGTGTGGATCATTGATATTGTTCTTGGTACTTCATGCCTTGATTTATTTATCACACCTTGATTTATAGTGTTGAATGGTAGAATTCATATGATTTGACATTACCTATGTAGTGGGAGTTCCTAGATATGTATGTGCTTCATTGATAGGTTTTATATAGGGAGCTTGTGATTGTAGTTTATAGGTTGCACATGTTCTTGGCATGAATTTACTGATGTATTGATACCTTGGAGGTATGGATGGTTGGATGTATTATCATTTATTGTGGTGCTATTTTTGATCGTGTGGATTTTTTAGTTGACAACAACTTGGTTAGAGCCTTTTTTATCACTTGGATTTGATGCTTGTGCTCATATATTGGTGCATCTTCACATGGGCATATTCCTTTTCTTCCATAGGTGACATTTTGTAGGATGAGAGGAGTTCTTGCTTGATATGGTGGTCACTTTGTTCTTATTGTGTATCTTGATGGAGCACAAGAGCATGTTACAAATTCATGTGGTTTTATGTATGTATATGATGTTGTATTTCATTCATTGATCCCTTATGCAATGTATACAACTAGTAGGAGAATGTTGAGATATGGTGTTTTACACCATTGCATAAATTGATTTATCATGTTATTGTAATTAAATAATTATTTAGTTGTGATGAACCTTGGTGGTGTGGATAATCACACTAGGTAATTATTTGGGGTCCACTTGATGTTGTATTGTAACATTGTATTATTATTATTTGATGTGTAGGATTCGTGTGATAATAATTTAATACTGGGGAAATATTAAATAAAGTGAGTTCTTAGTACCCAATATTAAATGAGGGGTTAGTGGTTTTGTATTCACATGGTTTTGTGGTACATTGTTTCACCTTACCACTAGTTGTATTTTGTGTGAGCTTGTGTCTATAAAAGCAAACACATGTGTAGTGGTTTAGGTTTGCTGTCATTATTGAGTCTTCTTCTAGATTATTTTTGTGAAGAAAGGCATGGAATGTGTGGATTAATGATTGGACACATGTCAATGCATTGGAGGGCTTGATGCTTCAGAGGTATTCATTGTAACCCTTGTATTTTTTTATTTCTGAATAATATGATGGATTATGGATGCTTTTGGAGGCTGGGTTTTTCCCTCTTGAGGGTTTTCCTAGGGTATATCTTGTGCTATCTTGTGGCTTGTCTATTTGATTTATGCATTGGAAAACTTGTTAGCATGTTTATATCTCATGGGTTATGTAGGAAATGGATTAAGATTGTGGGTTTAAATGCAATATTTCCTAACACATATAATAGTTGTTGTAAATATGAAATAGTGTAAGGAACATTAAAAAGGATTTTGCTTAGTTCATGCAAGGTCTCTTCTTAGGAAACAATGCCTAATATCTTCCAAGAGAGGAAAAGTCAAATAAATATCATGCTCTTAGAGGAAATAAACCCAATGACACCACCAAGAAAAGGGTGCATCGCAAGAAGAAAGAAAATCACACATTGAAGCATGAGTGTCTATGTATGCCTCCACTTTAAAATTTGTTGCTAACACCATTACTTTGAAATTTCTTTAAAGTAGAAGAAAGCATGAGAGGTTATTGAAAAATCCCTATGCCAAGTCATATGTTTTGAATCAAATAGTATCATGAATAAATATGTCACATGTGAGTCAACTTAAGGCATGTTGTCCACATCCCAAACTGTCTTATGTACATGAAATTTAGCCAACTAGCCTAAAAGAGACAATGACAAGTGACATACATGGATAAAACTATCTAATCCTTTTTCCCCACTTGGTGGGGATAAAGGTGGCCCAAATAGGGTGAAAATAAGTTTCAGTTAAGCGGAACAAGTTCTTCAACACAAGGAAAGTACCACATTCCTTAAGATGCTGAATTTGTTACTTAAATCCTTACATTCGTAGTAGCATGACCATGAACTCTATAATGTATAAAATGAACTATTATATAGTAGAATTTCTTTCATGTTCTTGGTGTGAGGAGATATCAGATGATGATCTGGAGTAGTCGGTATAGCGGATCATGATGGGCTAAAGTGATGATATGATGGTGTCTGTGGGTATGTGGTTGTGATTTTTTTTGCAAAAATTATAGAACAAAGGGTTCAGCAGTTCTCTTTCCTGTATAAATTGCTTTACTTTGGTTAATAAATAATTATTATTCATTTTCTATTTGATTATAGTGAAGTTACGATTGATGGGATGATTAAAAACATCTATAGCTTTCAAATGGTATCACATTTTTTGAACTCAAAACATGCATCACATTCTATGCTTCACATACTATAGGATTAAAAAAAGGATGAATTTCATGAAGTTTTGACCAAGTTAAGGTGGTCAAACATACGAGTTTTTATATTTTTTAAAAGTTGTAATAAAAAATTCATAATTAATTATTTAATAGGAAAAATTACAAAAAAATATGCATCACATCGAGACATGAGTCATCTACTTATATATAAAATCTTATAAAAAAATATTATCATTTTATTGTGGTTAAGGTGGTCAAATAGACACCTATTTCTTATTTTCCCTGAAATTTAAGTACTACTGCATTGAAATTTCAAATTTTCACTGAATAGATTTTTTTTTATAAATAAACCTAGTAGTTTGGAAACTATATTCAATTTGCTATAGATTCTATTGTTACATATTTTTGAAATAATATAGATAAATTATTCAAATTTTTACGTCAAGTTGCCTAACTCTAATTTTTCTAATTTTTTTGCCACTTAAGGGCCTATTTTTTCCATGATGATCCTGCATATACCCTTGACAAGATACCTTCTTGATCAAAAGTAGAATATTTTCCTTTATTTTGTGACAAAGATATCTCTTGTTTAGTATTAGGTGTCATACTTACACAAGACTTCAAATTTCAAGATTTTGTTCTATCCTTTACTAGAGGGTGTAAAATATAATGAATTCAAATCATTAGTGTTTTGTGCTCAAGATGAAATTGATGTTAAGTGAGGACTTCTCTGTTTCTTTAGTTTGTTTCAAAGGGTACCAATCAAAACTACTAGTGTCTATCAGTTCACAATGCACTAATGTTAAAGTTGGCTTATAAGGATGTTTTGTAATAGTGTTGATATTAAGTGAAGGCTTATTTATTTCTACCAAAGGAAAATAACCAAGACCATTAGTTGTTTCTAGCATGTTAGGTTCTATAGGGACATGGATACCTTGTTCTATATAACCACATACTTTTCCACTGTCGCCAAGTTGTTTCATAAACTCATAACCTTTTCCATAAAACTTTTTCATTTCTTTAGGATTTGGTGGTTGTCGATGGGACATGGTCATGATGTGGATCTGATCAATATCTGGACAAAACTAGTGATCAGGATCAGTCTGGGATGAACTTCACAGGGCACAATTACACTTGTATTGAAGGTTTCCCAAAGCCTAAACCTCTATCTTGAACAAAATCCACTTTTCCACCTTAAGTAGCCTTCTAGCCCTACTAGGCCTCTAACGAAGGATTTTTGACTTTTCTCTCAAAGTTTCCAAAGGAACATCCAATCTAGTGACTGATTAATTTTTGGTTTATGATGGAAAACAACATATCCACTCCTGATGGCACTTTTGAACACACCAGCAAAATCTGTTGTTTCCTCAAAACTATGCCTAATTAGCCCTCTTTTTCAAAGCAACCCCTCTCTAAACTCAACCCCTGACCATGAAACTTTCAACAGTCTCTTAAAACATCCCCAAACCAAGGATTTTCAACCTTTAGTATTCTATGACACCCTTAATACGCTCAAACACAAAACCCTCCAAAACTTGCCTCAAAACTAGGGCTTCTTGGTTCTAGGCCTTCCAAACACTTCCAAATCCTAATTTTAGACTTTTCACCATTAATTCAATATGCCTCAACTATTACAACTGAAAAATATACCTCTTGTTAAGGAAAATCCTATACTGCTATACTTTAACCCCCATCCTCATACACCTTACACTGTCAAAACTTGGTGTACACCATATGATTCCTCTTTCCAGCACTTTTAGATTATTAGTTTGGTATGATACAAGTTAATCATGATCCATTTCATTGGTCTCAGTCACATTTCCCATGAAATGGATCATTCATCCATGAAAAACCCT
This sequence comes from Sequoia sempervirens, assembly GCA_007258455.2. Lineage (NCBI taxonomy): Eukaryota > Viridiplantae > Streptophyta > Pinopsida > Cupressales > Cupressaceae > Sequoia > Sequoia sempervirens. The sequence continues at coordinate 335,004,491 of VDFB02281492.1, forward strand.
CAAACTAGTGGAAAATCTATGTTTTCCTTGAGGACAATCAATATAAAATGCAAAGAAATTAATTGTTACTACTTTCAGAGCCTTTAATGGTGTTAAAAAATGTAAACACAAACTCCTAAAGAATCCTACTAGACATTACTTCAATAAAAATCAAGTATTCATCAAAAGAACACAATAAAATGCAAGAAAACTATGTTTTTTCACTATTTCCTATAGCAGTCCATACAGTCACCTCACCAGTTGATCAACCTCCATACAAATGATTATTTTGGGGTTATAGATCAATCCCCCAACTTTCCCAACCAATTGCAGTTTGTTTCATTACATTAAAGGTGATTAATCCCCTAAAACTCACTTACCTGCCCAAAGCACAACTAACCATTGGAATTCAAAATTTTGAATTTCCAAACTTTATTTATTGATTTGTATTGACTAAAAACTATCTACCCTTTAATATTTAACCTTAATTGAATATTAAAACATTATAGACCTACCTACACCCTTTGGACACTATTGATCCACTTACAAGGTTTTTTTGGTCCTATGGTCCTTTCAGGACCCTTAGGACTTTTGATATTCCCATTACCTTTATTCATCCCAAATGCCATTATAGGCTCCAAGACACCATAATTGATGCTTTGATATGATGGAAAGGTCATCCTGACCCTTGCACACTTCTGATCCTTGAAGAGAATCTTGAAGGCCTTGGCTGCTCCTGCACCATTCTCCCCAAGAAAGAAAGAATTCTTGCCCCAAGAAGTATCCCATGTGTTGCCACCAAAAGACCCCTTGCTCTCACATGTTTTCATCTTTGAATGAGAGGGTATGTAATCTCCCAAATTCACTATCTTTTTCTTTTTCCAATCTGCACTCTTGATAGAATCAAAACAAGGATTAGTTTGTCCTCTTGGCTGTTTAAGATCAGTCTGTACCTGTACCCTATTTCTGCCTTCATTCCCCTGATTTCCTTGTGAAAAGATACCATCACTAGCATGCTCAAATATAGGGCATTCAATGCCTCCAACCTTGACACTTTCCAAGTCCCTCAAACTTTGATTTCTAGGACTGTGTGCTCCACAACCTTGTTGCAACTCAGCATTCCTCTTCCAACTAGTATCTTCCTCTATCTTACCTATCTTAACCTGCTTATTCACCTACAAACTCTTCTAAAAAAAAATCACAAAACTATCATTAGACTGATCCAAAGGAAAAGGCACTAGCTTGTACCTATTATCTCCTTTGTGAACCAAATAGGTATTATGGAATCCATCATGCAATGTCTTCCTAGTATACTGCCATGGTCTCCCAAGATGATATGACCACAAGTCATTGGAATGACATCACAAAGCACCCTGTCATGATAAGATCCTATTGAAAAATCTACAAAATCTCTCTTACCAATCTCTACATGATGTCCTTGAGTTACCCAAGTGGCCTTGTAGGGAGTAGGATGATCAAATGTTTCAATCCCTAGCTTGGTTATCATATCAAGTTAAACTAAATTGCTATGTGACCCTGAATATATGAGCAATCTGCAGATCTTACCATGACTCAAACAATTAGTATTAAAGATAGTTACCTTTGGATCTTGATGAAGTCTTTCTCCTTGTTTAATCATAAGAAACTCACCATCAATCATAGGTTCTGCCATGAATGTTTTTGATTCTTCCTTTTTGTCCTCTTCTTCTTGTACGAAGTTAGCTCTCCTATCTTTGCCCTTATCAGCTTGTTCCCATTTAGGACACTTGAAGGAAGGATGCCCTAGTTCATTGCAATTGAAACACCTACCTATGAATGGTCCTCTACCTTGTCCAAATATGCCTTCTCCTCTAGGAGTGTATCCACCTCTTTTGATCAGAAAATACCTCTTTACCTTTGTCATTGCTGCTCTTATCATTGCTTCCTTGTCCTTGTTCTCTATTACCTTTTCCCCCATTTGAACTACCTCCTCTTCCACCGTTGCTTGATCTTTCTTGCTTCATTTTCACCTTTTCCTTAGCTCTAATGGCCAACTGAAAAAATTCTCCTAATGTCCTTGACAATTGCAAACCAATCTCATCTTGTATATTGTGCATCAAGCCATTGATATACTTGGCTATTTTCCCATCCTCTTCCTCATAACCTCCTCTGATACTAAGCTTGTGAAATTGCTCAATATAGGACATCACATCCATGTCCTTTTGCTTTAAATTCTGCATCATCCTTTTCACATGAATGGTATAATCAGATGGTAGGAACTGCTCTTTGACCAAACTCTTCATCCTAGCCCATGTAGAGACTTTTGCCAATCCTCTAGCCATCCTATCATTATGAAAAATAGTCCACCATGTCAGTGTTGTGCCTCTCAACTTAGTTTTGGAAAACTTAACCTTCCTCTCTTCATCCATCTCCTCAAACTCAAAATAGTTCTCTAAGGCATCAAGCCATTCTAACACCTCTTCACTATCCATCTTCCCTTGATAGATAAGAAAGTCTATGTGACTCTTTCCTCCATGACCTTGTACTGCTTTCAACAACCTTACTAACCTCCTTTCTTTAGGGTTTTCTATCTCACTTGCAGGTTGCTCTTGATTTACCCTCACATGCTCTTCATCTTGATCATTATCTTCTTGGTTTTCTTGTTCTTCTCTCCTATTTCTCTCAAGGTTTTTTATCCTTGCTTGCATAGTCTCTCTCTCCCTTCTCCATTGTCTTTCTTCCCTTGCTCTAGCTTGCTCTCTTGCTACTTCTTGTTATCTTCTTTCCCTTCTCTCCCTTTCCAAGATTTCCTTCAACTCTTCCAACTCTCTTGCCAATTGATTTTTAGGTGCCATTGTAATTATCCAATCCCTAAAGGACCTACTTACTACTTTGATACCACTCTGATGTAGAGGGTCTAGGACTTTGAAAGAAACAAAAAGTTCTCAAGGTTTGCAAGACACAATCTCAACCACTCTTCCAGACACTCTGATGGAGACAAAGCCTAAATGGCTCACTCATGAATCAAATTCTTCCCAATGGATCCAAACCCTAGGAATGATCTTAAGGGGCACAATTACACTTTTCTTGAAGGTTTCCCAAAGCCCAAACCTCTGTCTTGAACAAAATCCACTTTTCCACCTTAAGTAGCCTTCTAGCCCTACTAGGCCTCTAGCGAAGGATTTTTGACTTTTCTCTCAAACTTTCCAAAGGAACATCCAATCTAGTGACTGATTAAGTTTTGTTTTATGATGGAAAACAACATATCAACTCCCTGATGACACTTTTTTTAGAACACACCAACCAAAATCTATTGTTTCCTCAAAAACTAGGCCTAATTAGCCCTCTATTCCAAAGTAACCGCTCTCTAAACTCAACCCTTGACCATGAAACCTTCAAAAATCTCTTAAAACATCCCCAAACTAAAGATTTTCAAACTTTTAGTCTTCTATGACACCCTTAATGCACTCAAACACAAAACCCTCCAAAACTTGCCTCAAAACTAGGGCTTCTTGGTTTTAGGCCTTCCAAACACTTCCAGATCCTAATTTTAGACTTTTCACCATTAATTCAACATGCCTCAACTATTACAACTCAAAAATATACCTCTTGTTAAGGCAGATCCTCTACTGCTATACTTTAACCCCCATGCTCATGCACCTTGCACTGTCAAAACTTGGTGTACACCATATGATTCCTCTTTCCTAAACTTTTAGATTGTTATTTTGGTATGATACAAGTTAATCATGATCCATTTCATTGGTCTCAGTCACATTTCCCATGAAATGGATCATCCATCCATGAAAAACACTCAGACTAGTGGAAAAATTTTGTTTTCCTTGAGGACAGTCAATATAAAATGCAAAGAAATTAATTGTTACTACTTTCAGAGCCTTCAATGGTGTTAAAACATGTAAACAAAAACTCCTAAAGAATCCTACTAGACATAACTTCAATACAAATCAAGTATTCATCAAAAGAACACAATAAAATGCAAGAAAACTATGTTTTTTCACTATTTCCTGTAGCAGTCCGTACAGTCACCTCTCCAGTTGATCAACCTCCATACAAATGATTATTTTGGGGTTATAGATCAATCCCCCAACTTTCCCAACCAATTAGAGTTTGTTTCATTACATTAAAGTTGATTAATCCCCTAAAACTCACTTACCCGCCCAAAGCACAAGTAACCGTTGGAATTCAAAAATTTGAATTTCCAAACTTTATTTATTGATTTGTATTCACTAAAAACTATCTACCCTTTAATATTTAACCTTAATTGATCTAATTATAACATTATAGACCTACCTACACCATTTGGACACTATTGATCCACTTACGAGGTTTTTTTGGTCCTATGGTCCTTTCAGGACCCTTAGGAGTTTTGATATTCCCATTAGCTTTATTCATCCCAAATGCCATTATAGGCTCCAAGACACCATAATTGATGCTATGATATGATGGAAAGGTCCTCCTGACCCCTGAACACTTCTGATCCTTGAAGAGATCCTTGAATTCCTTGGGTGCTCCTGCACTAGAAATCTAAGGAACCCCAATCATCTTTTGATAGTTTTGTGACTTCATAAATATGTTTTTATTTGACTTTATATTACATGGGTTTGAATTGTGTAGTTTTCATTAATGTTTTCAAAGGATTCTCCTTATTTTTCTGAATGTTCAAACCACTATTTGGTTTAGGTCCAACTTCAAGCATGTGAACTTTGTTTTTGTAGACATACTTCATGATAATGATGCAAAGCAGAAGGTACACCATTCATTTCATGAATCCATGGTCTCCCTAAAAGGAGGCTATATGAAATATCGTGAGGCATAATGTGAATAGGAGTTTGTAATGTAACTTAATAGGAAAACTAATCATTCCAAGTGATTGGTTCCCCGCATTATAAAATCCACTAATAGATAAAGAAACAAGTTAAATTTTTGATCTATCCACACAAAGCCTATCCAAAAGGGTCACACTACACGCAATAAGGGTTGAGACATTATTGACAAGGGTTCACTCTATGCCTCTTCTCTTGTAGTGAACTATTACCATCAAAGCATCATTTTGTTTTTGAAATTCCACAAGGGGGGTTCACTTTGGTGGAAAACAATGCTAGATTTTATTTATTGAATCATTGTTGCTATGTCATTTGGTTGCACACTAGAAGGTATAGGAACTTTTTGTAAGGCACCTTGAATCATGTTATGATAATGAGGGAGGCTTGAATAAGGTCCCATAATGATATATTGGCAATAGTATTCTTTAGTTGTTCAACAAGATCATACTCCTTGTAAGGAAAGCTTAGGTGTGGAAAAAACTCTCCTAATGCCAAAACCTCAGGGAAGAATGTAGATAGAACTTTAAATTTTACAATTACAGTGCAATCAGATACACATGAAAAGAATAACAGAAAAGAGAAATGAAGACATACACAATTGGACACCAGATTTACATGGAAAAATCCTTACGAGAGAAAAACCCACCACACCAAGAAAAGCCTCTTTGTATTATAGTAAAAAAAATTACATACAAAGATCAGACTTAACTTTCTGATGTCACTTTATAGCAACAACATTCACTAATCAATCTTGTACAAAACATTAATCTCACAATTCTCTCAGATGCATACAATGAACCCACTCAGATCAATATGTGTTCAATATTAAAAACAACACTACATCATCCAACTGTTCATCCTCATCAACCATTGTAGAGGGTAATCCATTCTACTCATGGCCTGTTCATTTTCCCCAATAGAATAGTTGCAACTGTTCAACTTCCAATGGTTCACATTTCACTTCTCATTAGCTTAGAACACACCACATATGATAGGCATTCGGTAAAAAAATTTAACTGAATCACATGTCAGTGAGACACCAGACTGTGTCTCCCCAATGCCAAAATGCCTGAACACATAGCTATTGGCAAGACCAAAGGTATCGACGACACCCTAAGAAGTCTGATCAATAACAAATCAAGTCCCCCCAATATCACAAAGAAAACAATTGTCCTTATCAGCAAGAGTCACCACCATCGACAAGAGTCATATCAAACACAAAAACATTGGCTAGACTCACTCTATTGGAAAGACTTCTCACTGATGTCCATCGCAGAACTATCAGCAAGACCATCACTGTCACTAAGAATCTTATAGAACCTTTATGTCACACTAATGTTCATCATACAGTTCTATCGGCAAGACCATCGCTGTCGGCAAGAGCTCTCACCAAACGCACATAGCTGTTGGCAAGAAGAAAACTATTGGTATGTCACTCAAAACGTTAACTTCATAAAAACCACATGCAAGTTATGAATTTACCGATCCCCGCAACAAGCCGATACCATTGTCGCCCAGTCAGAGAAAGCACAAACTTCGTAACTCACTACTGATTAGAAAGTTCCCAAATGCCGCAACAATGAAGGAAGTTAGTCAGTTAGGAAATTATGAAACTTTCAAAATCCACTACAAGGTTCTTAAGTTACAAAAATCATCAATGTCGTGACAATGAAGGAAGTCAGTTAGTCAGGAAATTACAAAACTTACAAACTCCATGACAAGGTTCCAGACTTAGGAACTCTAGTGATCGACTGACAATGAAGACTTGAACAGAGATACAAGCCAGCAAGTTGAGACACAATTTCCAACAATCTCCCACTTGATGAAGACTTACTAGCTTCCTTCAAACTCAAAGTTAATGTAGGTCATGGGCTCTAGGGCCCATGGAACTGGCACACCACCTGTACTTGTATGTGCTCACTGGTTTCATGAATGCATCTATAACATTTTCTAGAGTATCCATTTTTCTAAAGAGACCTTTCCATCCTCCACCATATCTCATACAAAATGATAGTGTACATCAATATGTTTCATCTAAGCATGGAAAGTAGGATTTTTTGCCAAAAAGATAGCACTTTGACTATCATAGTAAATTGTAATTTTCCCTACATCAAACCCAATGTTAGAACCCAAAAATTTTAACCAGATTGCTTCTTTACAGACATGTTTTGCTACCATGTATTCTACCTCTATAGTGGAAAAAGTGACTGCAGCCTACTGCTTACTCATCCAACTAACTGTACCATCATTCATCATGAAAATATATCCACTAGTGGATCTTCTGCTATCAATGTCCCCTATCCAATCAGAATCCACATAGCCTCGAATGCTGAGAGTCCTCTGTGATTCAACCAAATTTCCATGGTAACACAAAGCATATTTTGAAGTGCCCTTCAGATATCTAAACACTCTTTTCACAAAATCCCAATGTTTCCTTCCAATATTTTCCATAAAATGACTAAGTACTCCCACTACTTGGGCAATGTATGGCCTTGTACAAACCATTGCATACATTAAATTACCAACTGCACTAGAATAAGGCATTCTAGTCATGTCTTCCATCTCAGTAGTAGATTTTGGATAGTCTTCAATAGATTTGTTCCCTACAAAACTGGAACAACTAGCTGCTTGCATTCAGTCATACAAAATCTCTCTAGAACAGTATTAATATACTTACTCTGACATAGCCAAAGTTTTCTACTCTTTGTGTCCCTGGTTATTTCCATTCCTAAAATATACCTAGCTGCACCAAGATTTTTCATTTCAAACTTTGCAGACAACTGAGATTTTAGATTAGAAATCATTAACTTACTATTGCCTATGAACAACATATCATCAACATAGAAAGCAATAATAAGAACATGATCATTTTCAGCTTTGTAGTACACAAAGTGAACAAATTTTGATCTTACAAAACCCAATGACAAAACAAATGTGTCAAACTTTTGGTACCACATTCTAGGAGATTGTTTTAATCCATACAGATATTTTTTCAACTTGCAAACTAGATTTCCCTTACCTTTTTCCACAAAGTGCTTAGGCTGGGACATATAAATTTCTTCTTCAAGGTCACCATGAAGAAATGTTGTCTTCACATCCATTTGTTCAATCTCTAAGTCATATGTTGCTACAAGTGACAAAAGAAATCTGATAGTTGTCAACTTAGCTATAGGAGAAAAAATTTCTCCATAATCAATTCCCTCTACTTGGGAATACCCCTTCGCAACCAACCTCACCTTATACTTTTCCACACTGCCATCTAGACCTAATTTCTTTTTAAATACCCATTTGCAGCCAACAACTTTTTTGCCTTCAGGCAAGGGTACCAAACTCCAAGTATCATTCTTTTCTAATGATGCCATTTCTTCATTCATGGCTTCCAACCAAGAGTTTGAATCCGACATTCTAAATGCCTCTTTCACAGTCCTAGGCTCATCAGTGCTAGAAATTAAAGCATAGGCAAAAGTAGAATCTAACAAAGAAAACCCATACCTATCAGGTTGCTTTCTTTCACTTGTTGACCTCCTCACAGGCTGAGACTGAGGTTTTTCTTCTTCTTCAGAACTCTCAGAACTACTTGAGATCTCCTCCATTTTAGGTATATTTTGAATTTTCAATTCCTCTTTATCTAGTGTCGGAGGAATTCAAACTACATCCTTTTTATCTTTTGATTTTGTCTCTGACTGCAGATCCAAAGTAGAAGGCTTTAGCTCACAAAAAATAACACTTTTGTTGTACAAAACCTTCTTCGTATCATGATTCCAAAGCTTGTATCCTTTTATGCTAGCACTATAACCAATAAAAATACATTTAACAACCTTGTTTTCCAATTTAGACATTTTTTCATTTGGCACATATGCATATGGCTCACAACCAAAGACACGAATGTGTCTTAGAGAGGGCTTCTTTCTAGACCATGCTTCCAAAGGTGTTTTCTCAACTAGAGCGGAACTCAGAGAATAGTTTATTAAATAACATGTTGTAATTGCCTCAGCCCAAAACTTCTCCTCCAAGCTAACACTACTTAGCATACTTCATGCTCTTTCCATCACTATCCTGTTGAACCTTTCAGGAACTCCATTTTGTTGCAAAGTGTAGGGTGTAGTTTTATGTCTTTTAATCCCATGATCTTTATAGTACCTTTTGAACTCATCAAAACAAAACTCACCACCATTGTCAGTCCTTAAAAAAAATATTTTTCTTCTAGTCTGATTTTCCACAAGGTTTTTAGATTCCTTAAAATGATTGAACACTTCTAATTTACTTTTCAAAAAAATAAACAAATGCCCTTCTTGAATAATCATCAATGAATGATACATAATATCTTGATTTAGACAAAGAAGGAATATTTACTGGACCATAAACATTAGAATGAATATAATCAAGTAAACTAGAAGATTTGTGAGGACTGGAGTAGAATGAAACATGGTGTTGTTTACCATATATACAATGTCCATAAAAATTGAATTCAAAGTTATAGTCATCAAGCCCCTCAACTAGTTTTTTATTTTTCAATGTTTTCAAACCTTTTTCTCCAATGTGGCCAAGCCTATGATGCCAGAGCATAGTCTTTTCTGCTAGATGTTTAACTTCCATAGAGTCTGCACTATCAGGAACATTTTTCTCCTTTTCTCCATGAGTAGCCTTTTGTGACTTTACAGAGAGACTATTGCATTGCACAACAAGTGCATCCAACTTATACAAGGTACCAAAAGAGCACCCCTAACTAGCACCATTGAGCCTCTAGTCATTTTGCAACCATTTCTAGAGAACATGACTTGCACTCCAACATCGTTTAGTTTACTAACAGAAAGTAAATTTTGAGCCAAACCTAGTATATGCATTACATCATTGATTCCCTTCACTCTTCTATTAGGGAATTGAATTTTGACTCTTCCACGAACAACTATTTCCAGAGATGAATCGCTTGCCAAATACACCCTTCCACCATCATATTTTTCATACTTAGTGAACCATTCTCTATGAGATGTCATGTGGAAAGATGCTCCAGAATCAATCAGCCAGACATCATCTAATGCCTAAGTTGCAAAGGCTGCAATGAAGGCATTTGCATCACTCTGAGAAGAATCATTGTTGGAAGAATTCTTCTTCTTCTCCTTTTTCTCCTCTTTGCAATCCTTTCAGACATGACTAGGCTACCCACAATTCTAGCACTTCACATTGGACTTCTTGCCAAGAGGCTTTGATCTCCCTTCTAATTTTGATTTGGACTTCTTGTCCTTCTTCTTTCCTTTTTCTTTCAATCTCCCTCAAACAACAAGAGCCTCCTTCACCATCTCAGAAGATTTTATTCTCATCTCTTCTCATAACAAAGAAGCAACAACATCTTCCATCTTAAAAGTGGATTTCATACTCCCAATAGCCATCACCAAGTGATCCCAAGAATTCGGCAAAGAACATAACAATAGCATACAATGATCTACTTCATCAATCTTCACACCATAGATGATAACTAAGCAATTAGCATGTTTAAAGCATTCAAGTGATCAGCAATAGACTCTCCTTCTTGCATTTTCAAAGAGTACGACTTCTTCCTCAGGAACAACTTATTCACCAAGGACTTGCCTTGATAAATAGCTCCCACTCTTTTCCACAAAGAGGATGTTGTCCTTTCTTCATGAACATTTAAAAGAACACAGTCTGCTAGACAGAGCCTTATCAACCCCTTTGATTTTTGATCTGCAAGGTCCCAATCCCCTTGCTTCATGCCTGTCGGATTTGTTCCAAACACAACAAGCCAAAGATCGCGGTCAACTAACAGATCTTCCATTTTGATTTTACACAACTCAAAATTGTTGCTGTTGAATTTCTCAATTTCAATCTTTCTTGACGTGCTTGCCATCTTAATCTATAATTCAAATTACCAGACTTCTACAAGACTCCCACTGAATAGAATTGACACAAAAAACCCAATGTACCCACAAGGATAACACAATTGGCCAGGCTCTGATACCACTTGTAAGGAAAGCTTAGGTGTGGAACAAACTCTCCCGTCGCCAAAACCTCTGGGAAGAATGCAGATAGAACTTTAAATTTTTACAATTACAATGCAATCAGATACACATGAAAAGAATAATAGACAAGATAAATGAAGACATATACAATTGGCCACCAGAGTTACGTGGGAAAACCCTTACAGGAGAAAAACCGACCACACCAAGAAAAGCCTCTTTGTATTACAGTAAACAAAATTACATACAGAGATCAGACTTAACTTTCTGATGTCAATTTATAGCAGCAACATTCACTAATCAATCTTGTACAGAACATTAATCTCACAATGCTCTTAGACGCATACAATGAACCCACTCAGATCAATCCATGTTTAGTATAAAAAACAAAACTGTATCATCCAACTGTTCATCATCATCAACCATTGCAGAGGTTAATCCATTCTACTCATGGCCTATTCATTTTCTGCAATAGAATAGTCGCAATTGTTCAACTTCCAATGGTTCACATTCTACTTCTCTCATTGGCTTAGAACACACCACGTAGGACAGACGTTCAGTCAAAAAGTTTTATTGAATTGCATGTCAGTGAGACACCAAACTGTGTCTCCCTAATGCCAAAATGCCCGAACACATAACTATCGGAAAGACCAAAGGTATCAGCGACACCCTAAGAAGTCAGACTAATAAGAAATCAAGTATCCCTGATATCACAAAGAAAACAACTGTCCTTATCGGGAAGAGTCACCACCATCGGCCAGACTCACTCTATTGGCAAGACCATCACTATCGCTAAGAGTCTTACAGAACCTTTATGTCAAACTGATGTTCATTGTGCAGTTCTATTGGAAAGACCATCGCTGTTGGCAAGAGCTCTCACCAAACACACATACCTGTTGATGAGAAGAAAACTATCAACATGTCACTCAAAACATTAACTTCATAACCATTACATGCAAGTTATGAATTTACCAATCCTCGTGACAAGCCGATACCACCATCGCCCAGTCGGAGAAAACACAAACTTCATAACTCTCATTGCTGATTAGAAAGTTCCCAAATGCCACAACAATGAAGGAAGTTGGTCAGTCAAGAAATTATGAAACTTCCAAACTATGCTACAAGGTTCTTAAGTTATAGAAGTCATTGATGCCACAACAACGAAGGAAGTTGGTCATTCGGAAAATTACAAAACTTCCAAACTCCACGACAAGGTTCCAAACTTAGGAACTCCAACGATCGGCCGACAATGAAGACTTGAATAGAGATACAAGCCAACAAGCTGAGGGACAATTTCCAACACTCCTTTCCATGAGGAGGACTTGGTAAGATAGGGTTAGACAATGGGAGGAATGTTGAATGTGTTTTTCTTGGTTGCATATTGTTCATAGTTTTGTACATGTATGAGCAACGATATTATGACTCGGCTGCTATGACACATTATTCTTAGGTGGGTAAGGGATAAATTTAGGTTTGTTTTGAATTTGTTGTTTGTGTGATGGGGGGTAAAGAATTAGAGGATTCGTAGGATGTCCCATGAGGTATGTAGAAGGTCCAATAGTAAAGGAGGATCTAGGGTATGTGCAGGATCATCGTGGAAAAAATAGGCCCTTAAGTGGCTAAAAATTTAGAAAAATCAGAATTAGGAAACTTGACATAAAAAAATGAATAATTTATCTATATTATTTCAAAAATATGTAAGAATAGAATCTATAGAAAATTGAATGTATTTTATAAACTACTAGGTATGTTTAAAAAATAAAAAATCTATTTGGTGGAAATTTGACATTTCAATGCAGTAGTACTTAAATTTTAGTTAAAAAATAAGTAGGTGTCTATCTGACCACCATCACCACAATAAAATGATAGTATTTTTTTATAATATTTTAGATATAAGTAGAGGACTCACGTCTCGATGTGATGCATATTTTTTTGTAAATTGTTTCCAAGTAAATAATTAATTATGAATTTTTTATTACAACTTTAAAAAAATATAAAAAACTCATATGTCTGAACACCTTAACTTGGTAAAAACTTCATGAAATTCATTTTTTTCTTTTTTAATCCTATATTATGCGAAGCATAGAATGTGACACATATTTTGGATTCAAAAAAGGGTATGTGCAGGATCATGGAGGTCCAAAAAGTGGCAATATGATGGGTATGTGGCTAACGACTATTTTTTACCCAAAATTGATGAAACGAAAAGGGTTTTTAAAGGAGATTCTCAGCTTTCCACCAATATAAATTATGCTTTACTTTGAATTTAATAAGTAATTATTATTCATTTTCTATTAAAACTATGACTAAAGTCCTAATTGATAGGCTGATTGAAAAACATCTATAGGTTTCAAACGTTGTCACATTTTTTGAATCCAAAACATGCGTCACATTCTATGCTTTGCATAATATAGGATTAAAAAAAGAAAAAATGAATTTCACGAAGTTTTGATCAAGTTATGATGGTCAGACATATGACTTTTTATATTTTTTAAATAGTTGTAACAAAAAATTCATAATTAATTATTTTCTTGGAAAAAAATTACAAAAATATATGCATCACATTGGAGCATGAGTCCTCTACTTATATCTAAAATCTTATAAAAATATATTATCATTTTATTGTGGTTAGGGTGGTTAGATAGCCATCTACTTCTTATTCTTTCCCTAAAATTTAAGTACCACTACATTGAAATTTCAAATTTTCACCAAATAGATTTTTTTTCTAAACAAACCTAGTATTTTAGAAACTATATTCAATTTTCCACATATTCTATTGTTACATATTTTTCAAATAATATAGATAACTTATTCAAAATTTTATGTCAAGTTTCCTGCCTCTTATTTTTCTAAATTTTTTGCCACTTAAGGGTCTATTTTTTCCATGATGATCTTGCACATACCCAAAATGTTATACCATTTGAAAGCTATAGATGTTTTTCAATCAGCCTATCAATTAGGACTTTAGTTGTAATTCAAATAGAAAATGAATAATAATTATTTATTAAATTCAAAGTAAAGAATAATTTATATTGGTGGAAAGCTGAGAATATCCTTTAAAAACCCTTTTCATTTCATCAATTTTGGGTTAAAAAGAAGTTGTCAGCAACATACCCTACACATACCCATCATAACACCACTTTTTGGTCCATCATGATCCTACACATACCCTCTAATGCACACTTGTGCATTCATAACCACAACAGTCTTGGTTTGATGTATTTATAATAAGGGGTAATCTAGGATCACCTTTTTATTGTCACCTAAGGAAGCCACATTACTATTGTTATTTTCTTGTACCATGATATTCTCCCTAGGAGGAGAGTTGTTAGGAGAACTAAAAACCAAATGTTCTTGACATTCAAGGATTGGTTCTTCCAAAATGACTTCATCACAAGTAGGGGAATGATCAATGGTTCAATTGTCTTGCTAAATATGTGTTTCCTTAGGTGAAGACGGACAATAAAGATTCTCATGACTTTCATCGATCAAAGTATCTTCTTCGCAAATAGGAGAGATACTAGGAGTAGAACAATTATGATTTTCATGATCATTGATGATTTCATTCCTTTGTTCTCTAATTTCTTCCAAAATAGGATAGGTAGGGGAAAGATCATAAAGAGGGTTGATATAGACCTTAAAGGTTTTATCATATAATACCAACATATCCTCATCATTTATAATCTCATCTTCCACTAAATCATTCTCACAAGCAAAGAAATAATGGAGTTTAGGTAAGGTAATGTTTAGAAATGTGTTTATGACTTCATTCTCTTGTGATATAATATCTTCCCAAATGGAACAAGGAGAAGGGAAAAAAAGATCTTCATGATTCTCAATGATTGTATCTTCTTTCGCCAAGATACCACATCACTAAAAGGAGAGAAATCAAGAGAAGTACAATTATGATCATCATGGTTATCTATGTTTGTATTATCTTCTATCACATTATCCTCACAAATAGGATAGATAAGAGGGGGTGTAAGTTTAAGGAAAGTGCTAAAATTTTTACTCTCTTGCACTAGGAGACTATCATAACTAGGGAATGCATTGAATGAATGACTAACATGCTTATTAACTAACTATTTCTTTGCAAACTTGGAAAAGACCAAAACTAAAAATTTTGAACAATAATCTATGAAAACTTAAAATGCAAGGTAAAGGCCTAGAATAAAATGTGTAGATGCAATTTTTAAATCTCAAATAAGGTATTTTACTGATTGTACTATGCAATGATATGAAAATGAAATGTTGTAAATGCAAATTTGAATTAAGCAATGCATAAAATGGACCAATTTAAGCTAGATTTAGTGAAATGCATGTAACAAAAACTCAACTAACTGAAATAGATAACTAATTGCAGAAAAAAAAAGTGCATAAAAAAGGTTTTTAATGCTGTAAAAGGAAATTTTAGATGTGCACTGGGACTGATTTTCCCAAGGTGGCGAATGAGTCCCAGTAGGGATTTTTTTCAAAAGTTTCAAAAATTTTCAATGGATTTTTATGCTTTTTATATTATATGATCTATAAAATAAGTGCAAATGCAATTTAAGGATGTTCTTGAATGATTTGAGATGACAAAATGCAACCTATGTGCAATTTCACTAATGCAAAAATTAAAAACACTAGATGCTTATTAACTAATGTAAAACCTAATGAAAATTTAATGCAAGCTAGATCTAGGACGATGATGGAATCCAAATCAATAAAGAAGGAATTCTTAGAATTTTATCACCCCAAGGGTTTTACGACCTAGGGAAACAATTTTCTATGCTCCACATTCAAGGATGCCCTAGAGACCTCAACCTAAGAGTGGAATAAAAGTAAGAGAAATGTTAAGGGACTATCCTAGGGTATGACTAATGATTGAGGAGGGGTCGACCACCAAGCTAGGACTTGGAAAAATACATGAAATGCAAGATCTAATGGCAAAACCTAGTGATGTATGAAACTTCACTAAATGAACTATAAATGCAAATAAATTAGAATAGAAAATTATAAAATTAGAAGTGTACACCTAGAAAATTGTAGAGCCTTGAATGGAGATTGGGAATTCTAAATAACCTAAAATTTAGGCATACTGGGACTCATTCACCATTCCAGGTGAATCAATCCTAGATTAGGGTTTATACACAGGAACAAGTTTCTAGCAAAAGGGTATATGAAATTGTCAAAATCTCCAAATTGACCTAAAATGGGACTCATTCTCCAATTTGGGTGAATGAGTCTACTTAGCATTTTATAGAGCTTTAAAATATGAATCTAGTCTTCAAGGTATACTCTTTTTGTTCCTCTTTGTTTTCAAATTATAAACTCTGATTTTAGGTCTGTAGGTGACTTTTTGGTGAAGATTATGACCTTGAAAATGAGGAGATAACGCCAACAAATTTCTCCAAGCTTGTGACCTAATATTCAATGATCCTTCAAGTCTTCAATGCACCTAGATCTGCAATTACACAAAGAGAGAGAGAGAGAGAGACATATAAAGTGTTGATTGTTAGGGAGTATGGTTTGCCTTGGTTAAGACCCTTGTAGGTAATTAAACCAAATGATGAGATAATGAAATGAAGGAATGAGTATGAAACAAAAAAAATGAGTCATGGACAATAATACCTTGAATGATGCCTTGTAAATGATCTCTTATAAATCTACCACTCAACTTGAAATGGCCATGAAGGATGTAGATCTTAATCTTCATAATAGCAGTAGAACAATGCTTGATATTGGATCTTCAATGCTACATCACAACATTAGCTCAATAAAATTTGCTTGGTTCTTGATATGCTTGACATGATAAGCGATATTGAATTTCTACAACAATTGATGAAGAATTCTTCCCTTGAATGCCTTAAAAATGATCTTGAATGCTCTCTAGATGATCTTGTGAAGTCTTGGAATTCTTAACTCTTGAATTCTTGAGTTGATATCATGAATTCATAATGAAATAATGATTTGAAAGCTCATTTATATAGGAAATACAGCTAATATCTCATGTATTAGATCCCAAAGGCCGAAATTCCTGAAATTTGAACTTAAAACCCAATTTTTCTCACTCAAAACCTTGAAAATAGGCCAAATGGGGCTCATTTTCCAATCTGGTGAGTGCATGCCATGTGGATTGGACTCATTCACCAAAATTGGCAAATTGGTCCTGTAGGGCCTATTTTGGGTGTTAATATATCGAGGACTATGTAAATTAAGTTTATTTGTTGATCTTGTCAGGTTTCTAATTGAAATATGACTTGGGATGCACAATATAGGGTCTTAGGGGCCTATATTAAGGTCATAAATACAAGGGGGCACAAAATCCAATGTGAAAGTGTGAATAAATACATGTTACAACACTAAATTAAGGAAAAAATAGGTCCATTTAGCTTAGAAGGGCCCTAAACCCAATGTGAATGTGTAGAACACATTACAAAACTAGATTAGGTCTATTTAGTTTACAAGCCTCCCAAATTTAATGTGAAGGTGTAAATAGATACACTTTACAACATTAAATTAAGGAAGAGTTAAGTTTATTTATCTTGGAAGGGACCAAAACCTAATGTGGATGTGTAAAACTCATCACAACACTAGATCAAGGTGATATCAAGTCCAATTTATCATTAATTATTCCCAAATCAAGTGTGAAAATGTAAGCGATGACATTTTTTGACACTACACTACCTAATCAATATTATCCCTATAAAATTAAACACTAAGCCCATATTAACTAGGAGACTTACTATAAATAAAAAACCTGATAGCTTCCCCAATTTATGAGATAGTGATATACTTATCCAAATCAAATGTATCCTCAATGCTAACCTTTTTCAGGTCATTCTGAGTCAAAAAATTCTAGTTTCTACTACACAACTATCTGTTTTGAAGGTGGTGGTACTTGTAAAATTTGGCATTCATAGGGTTGCTCTAGTATTTTTAAAATTTTGAAAGTCCTCAATTGTGTTGATGCTAGGGTGTGAAATTAAAAAATTATGGCTTTCTAAACTATTCCCTTGTCAAAAACTCTAGCATCCTTCTATTTCATCATCGGTGTTATGAAATTTTTTACCTGGTCACTTAAGTTACAACTTGAGGCTATTTTTATTGTATGTTCATAAGTCCCCTCATGCATTAGGTAGTGGATCTACAAAGCTTTATTAAAATATATTTTTTTGAAATTGAAAGGGAGAATTTTGTATGGCTTCTATGCTAGGGAGATAGAATAACATAGCTCGACATTCTCATTCAAGGACAAACCCTAGAGATCTCAACCTCAAGTGTGGAAATGATAGAGAGATATTGCAATAGGGTTCTTCTAGGGGATGATTGTAAACTAATGAGGGGTTCACCACCAAGCTAGGGCTTGGAAAGACAAGGGAAATGCAAGACGTAATTCTTTAACCTAATGCAATGCAATCTTTCACTAAATGACCTATAAAAGCATGTAAAATCATAACAGAAAGCCGCAAGATAAAAGGTGTGCACTTGGAAATTTGGAGATGAAAAAATGGAGGCCTAAAATGCTAAAAAAACTGATTTTAAACCCTGTTAAGACTCATACACCAGTCTGGGTGATTTAGTCCCAAAACTAGGTTTCAATATAGAAACTAGAATCTGGAAAATGGGTGTTTCAATCTATAAAAACCTAAAAATTGATCTAAACTAGGACTCATTTACTAGAACTAGCATATCAATCTAGTTAAGGTTTTGTGAAGCATAAAATTCTAAATCTGGTCTTCAAGTTTTTCTCTACACTTCCTGACTGATTTCTTGATCCAAAACAATGATTTGCAACCTATAGAAGTCTTCCAAGTATCTCCAATGCAAGGTGACAACTTTGAAAAATTTCCCCAAACTTACTCTTCAATGTTCCTCCAACCTAAACCTACAAATCACACAGTAAAGGGAGATAAAAATGTTGTTTTGTTAGTGAATAGGGGTTTTCCTTGGTCAAACCCCATTTTGGTAATCAAACCTTGAAATGAAATGAAATAGAAATGGAGAATGATGAATGAACAAAATAAGATGTTACAACCCACCAAACCCTAGAAATAAGAGAATGCAAACATGTATGATATGGTTCCGATGGATGTAGATCTTGAAACTTTCTTAAATGTGATAGATCATCACTTGAATGCTAGCTTGAATCATAAAACCCTACATCACAATTGTTAGCTCAAAAATAAACATGATGCATGATGACTTTGACATGATCCTTGATACTTGAATAATGCTCTAAAATGAGCGATAATCTTCCCTTGAATTCTCTTGAATGCTCTTGTAAATACAAAATTTCTATAAGAATGCTCATTCAACTTGATATGTGTAAAATGAGAGAAAGAAACTTGTATTTATACTTAATTATGCAAAAATTCCTGAAATTACAACACTACAAGCCTTCATCAGATCTAGGAGGATCAATTCCCATCAAAAATTTGAATCAATTTTAATTCTAGGTCACATAGGACTCATATTCCCAAGGTGGTGTATGAGTCCCATTAGCCATAATTTCTGGGACCAAACTCAAAAATTCTTAGAAAGGTGTAAAATCAGGATCAAGATCCAAAACCCTAGGTGGGACTCATATGCCCAAGGTGGTGTATGAGTACCAAACCACCAAATCTGGGCCACACAACCTATAAACACCTAAATTATGATTGGATGTTGATTTTTGTTAGGATTATCCTTGAAAAGATGCATTAAATAAGGCTTGTGGATGAAAAATAAGGCCAGTTAAAGCATAAAGAAGCCCAATTATTAATGAAAACCCTAGTGATGAATGGGAAAAATGGATATGTTGAAAGATATCACACTTTTCTATCCAACCATTCACTATTGTCCTATGGGTCCTAATTGGATTGACTAACAACCTCAAAAGGTGAGTCAATTCACAATTAGGAAGGTCCTAGCAGGGGTTCTATGAATTCTAAGGGATTTACCAACAAGAAAATGCTTGGAAAAGACAAATGAACATTGATCTCACAAAATCAAGTAATATAAGCCAAATAATGAGTGCAAATGAAGAAATTATGCTACACCAAGTTAGGGTATATGTACCTAGGAAGTTTGGGAACATAATGAGGATTTTGGAAGTGTAAAGAATCTATCAAAATATATTATGGAGGACTAAGACAACCAAGATGGTGTATTAGTCCTACTACTATTTTTTGGGGAAAATACGAAGTCTTTGGATGTCAGAACAAAACCTTATAAAATATTTGAAATTTTTTTTATCAAGGACTAAGATTCCCTAAGTGGTGTATTAGTCCCATTTTGAATTTTTGAAGTCTTTGAATGTGGTCCTAAGGGTTGATGTTTTCACTTTCTTCTTCCTAGATTTGAGGTTCTAAAAATTCCAAATCTGACTTGTAGGTGAGTTTCCGTGAAGATGACAACTTTGACAATGCAACTTTACAACTTTTCAATCTTGCACTCCAAATAATCTTCAAGTCTTCAACCCAGATCTACAAATACAAACACACAAGAGAGGGAAAACTTGTTGATTTTTAGTGAATTATGGGGGTTTTTCTTGGTCAAACCCCTTGTAGGTAGTTAAACCAAATGATGAAATGAATGAAATGGAGCATGAAACATGAAATATGTAAATGATATAACCTCCTTGTACGATGTTTTGTGAAGCAAATCTACAATCTACCATGTAGTTTCCATGAAGAATGTAGATCTTGGATCCTTGGATATTATGTGGACAATGGTTGCAAATAGATCTTCAATGCTACATCCACAATCTTAGCTCAATAACATGAATGGATGCACTAAACCCTTAATGTGATGCTTGAATCTTTATGATGGATCCAAATGTTTGATGAATTGCTCTTGAATGCTCTTTTGGACTCAATTTTGATAGAATAGATGCTCTCACAACTTGATTGGATGAAAATGAGTGAGGGAACCTTGTATTTATACTTATTCATGTTCAATATCCTAGAATTACACCACAAAAAGCTGACATATGAAGTCATTAATTGAAGGAGGATAAATCCTACCCAAATTTGAAATTGGGTCCCGAAAATAAGCCAAGGAGGACAAAAATTCCCTAGGTGTCATCATAGTCCCAAGGCTCAAATTTTGGGGCACAAATTCCAAAAAGGGAAATTTCAAGTGTTTTCAATATTAGGGTCCCAATACCCATGGAGGCAAAAGATGCCCTAGGTGGTGTTTTAGTCCCACTCCACAAATTAAGGACATAGACAGAAATATTAAATGATCATTTATATTTTGATGTTTGTTGGGATTAGCCATAAAAATATATAGTTCATAGTGATTGTGGATGCAAAATAGGACCAATTAAGCCACAAAGAAGCATAAATAAAGGAAGGCGGGCCCAAACAAGTGTGAAAATGCAAGGGTATGCATTTTACTACACTACATTTAGCCCCCACTTTAGTGAGAGGATGAACTTGCTCCAAACTCACACTAAAGTAGCCAATCACACAATCAAGAGGGGTTCAAATGTAAAAATGTTAGCAAGATAGGATGACAATAATCAAGAGGGTGGCCAAGCCCCCAGGATCAAGATGCTATGGCAAACCAAATTAGGCACAAAGGAACACACTTGCAGATGATATATGAAGCCATAATAAAATCACAAGCATACGCCATCATGAACAAGGAAAAGGAAAAAGAAAAAGGAAAACTAGAATGGATCAAGCTTCAACTGGGTGTCCAACGTGGTAGACTAGGTCTAGGCTATTTGTCCAAAAAGAAAGTTTACAAGTGGAACACATTGTCCACTACACAAAAAAATGCACACTCACAAGGGCTAGTGGGAGCTAGGTGTCCACTAGGTGAGCCCTAAGAAGTCACTATCAATTCCATACCCCCATGACTATGATAAGGACAAAAGAAAAATGTATGCTCACAAGGGCTAATGAAGCTAGGTGTTCACTAGGTGAGCCCTAGGGGACCATATCAAAGTCATATCTCCATGACTTTAATAAGGTACAAAAAGAAATAAATGCAACAAGAAAAAGAGATATTCAAAAGGATTTTGCTTAGTTCATTCATGGTCTCTTATTAGGGAACATGGTGCCTAATGTTTCCAAGAGAGAAAAATTCAAAAGAGATATCAGATTCTCAGAGGAAATCAGGCCCAATGACACCACCAAGAAAAGGACGCATCACAAGAAGAAAGAAAATTGCATAGGGAACATGAAAACAAATGCAAATGAAATCATGCTAGAATAATGCCAATGTATGCCCCTACTTTAAAGAAATTGCGAACACCATGTTGTGAGAAATTACTTTAAAGTAGCAAAGGATAAATGCTAACAATAAAGAGGACATGAGAGCTTATTCAAAAAGCCATATTCCAAGTCATATGTTTCCAATAAGCTATATCATGAAAAAGATAGTATGTCACATGCAAACCAACTTAAGGCATGTCATCCACATCCCAAGATTGCTCTTATATATACATGAAAGGAAATCAACTAGCCACAAGAGGAAACACCAAGTGACGTATGAGGACAATGTATCTAACACCTTGCCCCCACTTATTGTAGGACAAGGATGAGCCAAAATGAATAGAGGAACGAGGCACTTCAACCCAAGGGAGAGCGCCATAGTCCTTAAGATGTTGAATTTTATTTTTCAAATCCTTACATTCATTAGTAGAATGACCATGAACTCTATGATATGAAAAAAATGAATTCTTGTAGTAGAATTTATTTCATGGTTTTGGAGGGAGAGAGATCAAACAATTTTGGAGAAGTCTCTTCAAGATACTCTCTTGGTTAAAAGTGGAGGGTGTTGCTTTATTTTGTGACAAAGATATCTATTGCTTAGCACAAGGTATCATACCTACACAAGACTCTTTAGATTGTAAGAGTTTTCCCTCTGTTATAGGAGGGTGTAAAATCTAATGAATTTGAATCATTAGCTTTTTGTGTGATGACATTGATGTTAAGTAGGGACTTCTTTGTTTCCCTCAAATGATAACAATCAAGACTGCTAGTGTTGCTATTAAGTGAAGGCTTGTTTATTTCTATCAAAGGACAATAACCAAGACCATTAGTTGTTTCTTGTGTGTTAGGTTTGATAGGGACACAGATACCTTGTTCTCTAGGACCACATCCTTTTCCACTATAACCGAGTTGTTTCATAATTTCATAACCTTTACCATAAATATTTTTAATTGCTTTTGGATCTTGCCGTTATTCATAATCAACTTCATCAAAGGTTATTGTGTAATTTTATTTTATTTTCTGTACTAAAGTGGATGAGGTGGATGCTTTTGAAGGGCCTTCTGAATTTTTTGTTGACATTGCTGCTTTTTTTTTTCCTTGTCTAAATCTTCATTTATGATCTTGTTTTCTCCCATGAATGTTCGATCGAAAACCAAGGAACCCTAATCATCATCTAAGAATTTTGACATTCTTTCAATCTCTTATTTCTCTTCCTTTATAGGTTCTATGTTTGATGTTGAAGTTAATGTGCTTATAGGACTTGCGGTTCCTTTTTCAACTTGTAAGCAACTTTCAGGCTCGGTGTCCATTTCAACTTGGTATACCTTGTTGTTATAGACATATTTCATGATACGATGAAGAGTCAAAGGCACCACATGCATCTCATGAATCCAAGGTCTTCCTAAAAGGAGATTACATATGAAAGGTCATGAGGCATAACATGAATAGGAGTTTGTAAGGTATCCTTTTGGACTATAATAGGTAAAGTAATTACACCGAGTGCTTGATTTCTTATATTGTCAAATCCCTGAATTAATAAGGAAGTAGGTTTCATTTTTTATTTATCCACTCCTAATTTATCTAAAAGCTTCACACTACACACATTAGGAGTTGAACTATTATCAACAAGGGTCCTTTTTATTCTAGTCCTATTGTATTTGGCTATTATATTGTATGCATCATATTTCTTTCTCATCTCCAAGGGAGGGAGCTCATGTTGATGAAAAGTAATGTCTACGGTGTTTGAAGCGATGGCTTGAATTTGTGCTACCACATCATTTGAGTGTGCATTAGAAGGGATAGGAATTTTTTTAAAGGAAATTTGAATCATTTTATGATAGTGATGGGAGGCTTGAATAAGGTCCCATAATGATATCTTAGTAGGAGTATTCTTTAGTTGTTCGACAAGATCATACTCCTTTCTATGAGGAGGATTGGGTAGGATAGGGTTGGGTAGGACAGGATTAGTCAAGGGGAGGGATGTTGAATGTGTTTGTCTTGGTTGCAAATTGTTCCTAGTGTTGTATGTATGAGAAACAGTATTGTAACTTGGTTTGAACGGCGAGTTGTTGCGAAACATTGTTCTTAGGTGGTTCAAGGATAAGGATAGGTTTGCTTTGAACTTGGGGTTTTTGCGAGGGTCCAAATAAAGGATAATTTTATGTTTGGGAGATTACTTCAAGGGATATCTAATGTGCATAACCTTAGAAGACTTATCCTTATTTTCATGATCACATAGTGAAGAGGAGTCCAATGTTACTTCATCATCTTCATTTAAGGAATTACTCTTTTCAATGTTCTCATAGTCTTGCACCATAATGTCTTCCCTAGTAGGAGAGTTTTTAGGAGAACTACAAACTAAATGTTCTTGACATTCAAAGGTTGGTTCTTATAAAATGACTTCATTGCAAGTAGGGGGATGATCAATGGTTGAATTTTCTTGCTCAATAAGGGATTCCCTAGATGAAGGGGGACAACTAAGATTCTCATGACAATCATTCGTTGTGTTTTCTAATACCAAATTATCTTCTTCATAACTATGAGAGATGCTAGGAGGGGTGCTCCCACAATATTTGTTTAGATTTTCTGGGAGATCTGATTTTTTGTAGAAATCACATATTTTTAAAAAATATAATGATTTTAGACTTGAAAATTTCCATTTAAAGGATTCCAATTGAAGAGGATTTGATCAAACCACCTTAGATCAAACCCCCTTGGATAGAATGCCACTAATTTTAAACCATACCTATAATGGAGTCTCCTTTACACCTATCAAAATGTTGATTAAAAACCACATTTGATTTACCTTTTGGGGAATCAAATAAATTCATTTAATTTTTTTTTGTATGTATTCCTTATTATAAGCTTCCCAAAAAGTATAATTTTAAATAAATTTAATTTATTAATATATTTATTTTTTATTTCTTGTGAATGTAGGTTTTTCACTGAAAATCAAACTGTTTGTTCTACACATGTGGAAAAATAGCAGATTATAAAAAAAAATTCAAAAATATCAGTGCACTAGATATTGAAGTACTTGATCCAAAAAAAAAATTAAAATTTAATTTTTATATATACAAAAAAAGTTGAGTTGTATATAGTCTGCCTATGTTTGAATTGTAATTGGTTTGAATTTGAAACTTGATTAAGTTAAAAAATATTCAATAAAACACTATGAAACCAAATTAAAGTGCTAGACATTGTAGTTGCAAATCTAAATTCAAGAAAATTGGAATTTTATCCTTCGTGGAAAAAAAATTATGTTGTATATGGTGAGCATCACTCCTTAAAAATGGTTTTTATTGAAAAACTTAGTTTTCAAAGGGGATGGAAAAAGAAGTGCAATCTAATTCCAAAAATTAAAAATATATATATATTTAGAATCTACAGACAAAATTTCAAAAATAACTAGTTTGGATCATCTTCAAATTCCTCATGGTTTAGCCGCTACCGGTCCTTGAAAGTGAAGATTTAGTTAGAAAAAATCAATTCAATGAACAGTTTGGCCAAAAATTGTAAACTAGTATTGTGGGATCACCTAGAGAAGAACAAGTATGATTATCATGATCATTAATGAGTTCATTGAACCTTTGTGCTCTAATGCATTCCAAAATAGGATAGGTAGGGGAAGATACATAAAGAGGGTTATCATAGATCTTGAAGGTTTTCTTATCTAACACCAACATATCCTCATCACTATCACAAGAGAAGATGTTGGGAGATGAACGTAGGTAGGTTTCAATGGTCTCTTGTTATATTGTGTGATTATCATGATTACTTAGTGTTATTTCCTCTTTTTTAGTAATGTCTTGTCTAATAAGAGAGGTAAGAGGATAGAAACAACTTGGGTTCTCAAAATTCTCATCAATTAGTTCTTCTACCACTAAAATATCTTCTTTGCAAGTAGGAGAGATATTAGGAGAATAAAAAATGCTATTTTGATGATTTCCCAAGGTTTCTTTCACTATACTAACCTCACTCATAGAAGGGATACTAGGAGATGGATCTATGACAAACAAAAAGAGGGGAAATGACCTCATATTCATATGCACTTAACAACACTTTCTTACAACATTCAACAAGATCAGAAAATAGAACATGCAGTATGATAACTATAGATTTTTGCAATGAAAACATGATGTAATGATTGTTCTACAAGTTGGGAATACAACAATATTGAAGAAAACATTCAAAAAAAGGAAAGCAATTTTTCAAATTTTAATTGAATGATTATGTTATGTAACAATGTGAAAATGAAAATTTGAAATTAAGAAATGTATGAAATGAAGCACTTTAAACTAGATAATTTAGTGAAATGCATGTGTAATAGAAAGTCAGCCCACTGAAATGGATAACCAATGCCAACAAATAGAAGCATAGAAATTCTTATTCAGATCTTGAAAACTGTAATATGAAATTCCAGAGGGAGTAAGATTCCTAGGAGGGCATCTTAGTCCTCCTAATGGAATTTGAAGGTTTTAGAAGATGAAACCGATATCAAATCACTCAGATAAGGTACTGCAACAAAAAACCAAAGAGGGACTAAGATGCCACCAAGGTCGTTTTAGTCCCAATAAGGATTTTTTGCAGAAAATCAGACAATTTTGGGTTGATAACAGTGTTCCCAGGTTGCCTACCTGGGGACTTGATGTTGAGAAATGAAAATTTGTGCAAATGAATGCAAGATAAAGTAACTAGTGACAAGAAACTGGATGCAAAAGTGAATGCAATTTTTTTAATTTTCAATGCAATAAGAATGTGCCTAAATGTAATTAATATGATGAACAATGCACTTTTTAGTTTTTCAATGAAATGAAATGATGCAATAAATTAAAGATGCAACCTATATGCACTTTCACTAATGAAAATATAGAAAACCCTAAATGCAATTTCACTAATGCAAAATGCAATAAACCCTAGATGCACTTTCACTAATGCAATATGCAATCTAGATCTAGGGACCTTAATGGACTCCAAATGAAAAATTAAATGAATGCTCACAAGTCGGGTTCACCAAAATGATGAATAGGAAAAATGGATACCTTGAAAGATATCAAAATTTTCTATCTAACTATTCATTATTTTCCTAGGGATCCCAATTTGATTGACTAGCAACCTCACAAGGTGAGTCAATTCACAATCAGGAAGGTCCTAGGATGGGTGCTATGAATTCTAATGGGTTTACCACCAAGAAAATGCTTGGAAAATATAAATGAACATTCAACTCAAAAAATCAAGGAACATAAACCAAATAATAAGTGAAAATGGTGAGATTAAGCTACACCAAGTTAGGGTATATGTACCTAGGAAGTTTAGGAATGTAATGATGATTTTGGAAGTGTAAATAAGCTATCAAAATATGTTATGGAGGACTAAGATGCCCAAGATGGCATATTAGTCCCGTTGCTATTTTTTTGGGGCAAATACAGAGTCTTCAAATGTTGGAATAGAATCTTGGAAAATATTTGAAAAATACACTTTGTAGGACTAAGATGCCCTAAGTGGCGTATTAGTCCCATTTTGAATTTCTAAAGTCTGTCAATGTGGTCTTGAGGGTTGATGTCAGTAGTTGCTTGTTCCTAGATCTAAGGTCCTAAAACTTCTAGATCTAACCTATAGGTGAGTTTCCATGAAGATGACAACTTTGACAATGCAACTTTGCAACTTTTAAATCTTGCACTCCAAATGATCTTCAAATACAAACACACAAGAGAGGAAACAAATTCTTGATTTTTAGTATGGGGGTTTTCCTTGGTCAAATCCCTTGTAGGAAATTAAACCAAGTGATGAAATGAATGAAATGGAGCATGAAACATGAAATATGTAAATGATATCACCTTGTATGATGTATTGTGAAACAAATCTGCAATCTACCATGTAATGGCCATGAAGAATGTAGATCTTGGATCCTTGGATATGATGTGAATAATGGTTACAAATAGATCTTCAATGCTACATCCACAATATTGTATCAACAACATGAATGGATGCACTAAACCCTTGATGTGATGCTCGAATCTTGATGATGGCTAGGTACGTACAGGATCATCATGGAAAAAAAAGGCCCTTAAGTGGCAAAAAATTTACAAAAATCAGAGTTAGTCAACTTGATGTAAAAATTTGAATAAGTTATCTATATGATTTTAAAAATATGTAAGAATAGAATATGTAGCAAATTGAATGTAGTTTCTAAATTACTACGTTTGTTTTAAAAAAAATAAAAATCCATTTGGTGAAAATTTGAAATTTCAATGCAGTAGTACTTCAATTTTAGGGAAAAAATAAGTAGGTTTCTATCGACCACCCTAGCCACAATAAAATGATAATATTTTAGATATAAGTAGAGGACTCATGTCTTGATGTGATGCATATTTTTTTGTAATTTTTTTCCAAGTAAATAATTAATTATGAATTTTTTATTACAATTTTTAAAAAATATTAAAAACTCGTATGTCTTATCACTTTAACTTGGTCAAAACTTCATGAAATTCAATTTTTCTTTTTTTAATCCTATAGCATGCAAAGCATAGAATGTGATGTATGTTTTAGATTCAAAAAATGTGATACCATTTGAAAGCTATAGATGTTTTTCAATCAGCCTATCAATCAGGACTTTAGTCATAATTTGAATAGAAAATGAATAATAATTACTTATTAAATTCAAAATAAAACATAATTTATATTGGTGGAAAGCATAGAATCTCCTTTAAAAACCCTTTTCGTTTCATCAATTTTGGATTAAAAAAAGTCGTCAGCCACATACCCATCATATTGCCACTTTCTGGTCCATCATGATCCTACACATACCCAACTCAAATGCTTGATGAATTGCTCTTGAATGCTCTTATGGACTCAATTTTGATAGAATAGATTCTCTAACAACTTACTTGGATGAAAATGAGTGAGGGAACCTTGTATTTATACTTATTCATGCTTAATCTCCTGAAATTACACCACAACAAGCCAACATATGAAGTCATTAATTAAAGGAGGCTAAATCCCACCAAAATTTGAAATTGGGTCCCAAAAATAAGCCAAGGAGGAAAACAAATCCCTAGGTGGTGTCTTAGTCCCAAAGCTCAAATTTCAGGGCACAAACTCCAAAAAGGGACCTTTTCAGGTGTTTTCAATATCAGGGTCCCAAGACCCATGGAGGACAAAGACACCCTAGGTGGCATTTTAGTCCCACTCCACAAATTAGGGACACACAGATAAAAACATTAAATGATCATTTATCTTTTGATGTTTGTTGGGATTATCCATAAAAATATATAGTTCATAGGGATTTTGGATGAAAAATAGGACTAGTTAAGCCATAAAGAAGCATAAATAAAGGAAGGTGGGCCCAAACAAGTATGAAAATGCAAGGGTATGCATTTTACTATACTACACCTAGAAAAGTGTGAAAGTGTGTTACAACACTTTACAACACTCTAAATAAGGTAGGATTAGGTTTATTTAGTTCACAAGGGCCCAAGACCTAATGTGAGTGTGTTAAGCACATTACAACACTAAGTCAAGGAATCATTAAGCTCAATTTTATGAGGGCCCAAACAAGTGTGAAAATGTCACCGATGACATTTTTTGACACTACAGACTTCCTAATATTTTATTTTCCCTAGAGTTGTTAGACATGTATTGGCATATAACACTATCTCTTTAGTATGCAAAAGGTTTTTTTTTTCATTTTCTAGCCTCGTGAACTCCTAAAAAGATGACATATTTCCAATTTTAATATAATAGTAGGCTATTATTTTCCAATTTTAATATTAAATTATTGAGCCTTTTTCTTCATCCATGGTCAGTCCCCCTACTTCCCAATACCTTTAAGTTGTTAATTAAAGTACATGCAACATTTCATGAAGGATCTTTACTTTGTAGAACCTCATCTCTTCGAAACTTTTTCCCCCATGAATGAGAAAAATGGTGACATGTAATCATGCATGTGCTAATTTTCATTGCAAATTCTAAAAACCTTCACAAAGCCATGGTAGGTTTAACTTCCTATTTTTGTGAGATTGTGACAAGTGTCATAATCACAATCCTTCATAGAGAGTTCTGCTATTGGAGAAGCTCTATTTTTTCCTTATTATCCATCCTTGAGTCCCTAAAATGGTGACACCTATCCACATAATGACAAAAGGAGGTTGTCATTTTGCAGAGGAAAATTCAAATCTCCACAATCACCGTCAATCTTGAGATTGATGGTCCACATTAAAACATGGAAAACATATATCACTAGTCACACATTCAAGCATGTAAAATTAGTGGCAGATGGGATTGATACCTACCAAATTCATGAAGGTTGGGATAAATTTTTTTTCTTAATTTCATTTGAATCACAATTGTTAATT
Source organism: Sequoia sempervirens (assembly GCA_007258455.2). Classification (NCBI taxonomy): domain Eukaryota; kingdom Viridiplantae; phylum Streptophyta; class Pinopsida; order Cupressales; family Cupressaceae; genus Sequoia; species Sequoia sempervirens. The sequence continues at coordinate 335,034,805 of VDFB02281492.1, forward strand.
GTTGAAATGAAGTGTTATGAATTTCTAGAGTGAGAAAAGCTTTTCTAAACTCTAAAATTGGGGTTTTTGACATCAATACTACAAGTACTTCAAACTACAATTTTGTGAATTCAAAGGCAATTCTAAGTAGCGGTATTTTAATTAAGTCAAGTAAGAGAGTAAATTATGGTTACAATGGGTACATTCTTAAAAAAATTCATTGATGTCCCACCAGTTATGATATTTAAAAACCTTAGTTACAATTATATAAAACCCTAGTTCTCTTGTATCAAACCCCATATTCAAAATGGCTAGAACTTCAAATTGGAAAATGAGGAATTTGGATGAAGAAATGATTGCTTAGCTCCTAGGGTCATTCAAAAGGTCAACAACTAGTTGAGAGTCAAGGATTATAATAGATAAACTCACCAACAAAAAAGGAGGTTGTAGAGACCCCATTCTCACATGTGAAGGGTATGTTATCTTCAAACATGCATATAGAAAGGCCTATGCAAACATGCCAATAAGCAATATCTAAAATTTGGGATCGGGAGAAAAGGTGGTGCCCAATGTATTTGTAAGTGTGGTACTGATCAAAGATATATAGTCAGGGCATATAACCTTGATACAAGGCCTTTATTCATAGTGGGTGGTCAGAGGCTATTACTGTCAAGGACAAAGATCACATCTACAAGATTTTTCACAAAACACCCTAAAGTTCAACTACCAATTGATTTGGGTTCCCTTAACAAGGAATATTAAAGAAATAGGGAGAACTATAGATTTAGATGACTAGCATGATCTAGGCCTATAGGGCCACAAAGAGAATTGTAGAGGTTTGGAAAGGGTGAGATTGAACCCTTTGCATATGACATTTTTGAAGATTATTTCCAAAAGACCTACTTCTCCCTCCTGAAGGTTTTGAGATTTGATAGAAAAGTTCAAATTCCTAATAGTTTAAGGGTTCTTGTAGTGGACATCCAAATTAGGGATGTCAATAAACCCTACAACTTTGTAGGGTATATTGTAGAACAACTACATATATCCCTTTGCACTTGTGAAGAAAGGGATTCACTACTCCCAAGTCTCAAGACAAATAGGCACTAAAGGGATTGAATTACCCTCAGTCACTTCAATGTCAAGAGTTCAAGTGATAGAGGTTACAAGATGAAAGAGATTACAAAAACATGCTTAAAAGAGAGTTTCTGATATGCTCTTGGATGAAGGGCTTCAAGGATCAAAAGAGTAGATTACATAGGCCTCTGGGACAAGCTAAGAAGCTCTCAATCAAAGGATGTCAAAGCATGAATCGAATGATAGTGTGACATGATTTTTTCTTAGGGATGCACTGGCATCTCGTACAATGAGATAACTATACTTGTACATAGGAACCCATATAGCCTACTATTTATGTAGAATATGAAGTTCCAATCTTCTAATAAGTTAAAAGAAAGTAGGAATGAAAGGAAATAAAAAATAAGGTGAAATGTTAACTCATAGAAGGTCTTATGCTACAAAGCCTCTCATAAAGCTTCACACAAACAACCTGCACACAAAATGGATGAGGAAAAGTGTTGGTGTTGTTTTGGGGCTTGCCTAAGTCACGCCCCTATTTTGGTGTTTCCACCTCCACTAAAAGTAGATAGATAGAAAATAGACAAGACATAGAAAAATAGACATGAGTGATGAAAGAAAGCTCCACTATAGAGGAGAACCCATATCATGAAATATGTAGATGAGGGATAAAAACAAACATCGGTATAAAGGAGAATCCATATGATGAATAAAATAGATGAGATAAATATTCTAGAAAGTAAACAAGACAAGATAATACCACAAGAGAAAATTACCAACATTTTGTGGCTCCCTATTGGTTTGATAGACATGACATTGCATGCTTGCAAGAGAGCCTTGGTCATTGACAAGACATGAATTTGAAAAAGCTTCACCATATAAAAGAAATGTAAAAGAGAAAGAATTGAGAAGGAAAGTTGGAGTGAGAGAGAGTGTGAATGAATGACAATGAAGGAGAGAAATGGATTTTTTCAAAGTTGCATGGGTGGGAAGAGCCTTTACACTTGAGATTCTACCATGATGATGCATGTTAGAGACAAAGTTCATGAGATTAACTCATTTAAACTTGTAAATTTTGGGGATGCTAGCACATAACATGGATGTTTGCATACCATATAGGAATCCAAACCATAACTTTACAAGTAACGAGGTGGAAAACTACTAATGCTTCATCATTGTCCATTATAGATTCAAAATCTTGAAATTCCAACTCATAAGGGTCTCATCATAAATGAGGCTAGGCAACATAAATGCAACAAGCCAAATGAAAAATTGTGAAGTTACCACGAGGTGTAATTTTATGACACTACATCTTGCCCCCACTTTAAACTGTTGGGTATGTGCAGGATCTTCATGGAAAAATAGGCCCTTAAGTGGCAAAAAATTTAGAAAAATCAAAGTTAGACAACTTGACGTAAAAAATTTGAATAAGTTATCTATATTATTTCAAAAATAAGTAAGAATAGAATCTATAGAAAATTGAATGTAGTTTCTAAACTACTAGGTTTTTTTAAAGAAAAAAAAATCTATTTGGTGAAAATTTGAAATTTCAATGTAGTACTACTTAAATTTCAGGGAAAAAATAAGAAGTGTCTGTCTAACCACCCTAACCACAATAAAATGATAATATTTTTTTATAAGATTTTAGGTATAAGTAGAGGACTCATGTCCCGATGTGATACATATTTTTTTGTAATTTTTTTCCAAAAAAATAATTAATTATGAATTTTTTATTACAACTTTTAAAAAATATAAAAACTCGTATGTCTGATCACCTTAACTTGGTAAAAACTTCATGAAATTCATTTTTTTCTTTTTTTAATCCTATAGTATGTGAAGTGTATATTGTGACGCATGTTTTGGATTTAAAAAATGTGACACCGTTTGAAAGCTATAGATGTTTTTCAATTAGCCTATCAATTAGGACTTTAGTCATAATTTGAATAGAAAAAGAATAATAATTAATTATTAAATTTAAAGAAAAGCATAATTTATATTGGTGGAAAGCTGAGAATCTCCTTTAAAAACCCTTTTCGTTTCATCAATTTTGGGTGAAAAAATATCCGTTAACCACATACCCATCATATTGCAACTTTTTGGCCCATCATGATCCTGCACATACCCAGCTGATTTTTGAGAAAAAATAGCTACACTATAGTAGAAACGAAAACATAAGTGCAAATTTAAAAATTTGAAAATTTTATAGATTTACATGCAAAAATGATATTGTAGAGGTCATAGAGGTCGATCAAGTGGATACTAATGATTCCCCCAATTATTGAGCTCTATGAGAAATTATAACACAAGACATGAAGTTTCATTCTACAAAACTTAAATTTAGGTCAGTTCAAAAATTAGAAGAAGCTAACACGACGAGAAGAGTTCTTAACAAAATTTGATGGTTCTGAAGAAGAATATAATGAAGAGTTGAATATATGCTTATATATATGTTTTCCCTCATCTAGGTTGGATGGAAACATGAAGGATGGGAAGACCACTTCTACTAGGAAAAATGGGCCAAAAATGTCCGATATATACTCAAGAGGGCCCACAGAAGGGCCATTTTCACTATTCACAGTGAGGAGTTTATTGAATTTTATGAGAGAAAAGAAAGAAAAATGCCTCACAGATGTGATTAGGTATACTAAAGGATCACACAACCCCACACAATCATGGCTAAGGGTAGCGAGGTCGATGAGGTATGAGGAGTCTAGCCCTAATTTATCTTTTTGATTAATTTTTTTAATGTTTTTCAATTTTGAGAATAACAAAGGAGTTTGGCCTTCTCAAAGGCATCTAGCTACCACATTTTTATCCCAACAGCATGTCAGTAGCCTTTGGTCATGCTAGCATCTATCATACGTGTTGTCATCGAGCAACATTCAGACTCAGATGCTAGCATGTCATGTCAATGTCTGCACAACATGCCTTCATCCTAGAGGATAAAATACAAAAACATTGATGTAGAAGAAATAATTTTATGATGTAGATGGATTTGACATGAATTTTATTTCCAATACAAAAGTGGCCAGATATGAAAGAAAATGGAGGCAGACACATGCTCACCACACTCTGAGATCAATTTGAGTGCATGCACGAGAAAGATATTGAGATCATCTACAACACATGGGCCTATGGTGGGCCTACACACTACCAGACATGTGATACCATTCCCTCATGTTCATGGAACTCATAGAGCATTGGGATATAGATACCTCTTGATTCTACCTGCCATTAGGAGAGATGATTGTCACATTGGAGGATGTGTATAGGATCACTAGTCTACCTATCTATGAATGATGGGTGGCCTATGATAAGGTGAGGATGCCATGGGAGGCCTTAAAGGGCCAACAATACTCCACTAGTTGCACAAAGTCAGAAGACACTATCAGCCACATCTATATGTGTTGGTATGAGTAGTGGAGAGTGGCCATTCCACTCATCTCGAGGGTGATGGTCGTCACATTCACCCTTTGAGTTATGATGGATGGGTGAGGATCTCACCAACATAAGGCCTTTACCATTACATTTGAGTGATGGAGGACCACCATACCATCTTCACCTAGGATTGGAGCATGCTTTCTCATTTGTACCACGACATCAGGTGATATGTCCACTATGAGTTTTTTATCCTCATAGCCTACATGTTCCTATAGGTGTGGGAATTTTCACACATCACATGTACCCAACCAATCTGATTTTCCCAAGGCATAGCTCCTAGTACATCGATGGTGCACGAATACCCATTGGTGTGTGGTTGGAGGTACACAGACTTCAGATTTTAATCAAACAACTCAAAACTCCATGTTATTAAATTTCATAAAAAGAAACACATTATAAATGATATTCATTCTTTCTTATCAAATTAAATGACTAATTTCTTAGTGGTAAGAAAGAAAAAATGGAGAAATAACTGCTAGTTGTTGGTGTAAATAAGAGTTTTACCTATCTAGGACATATTGACATGCTAAGTCCACCTAGGTCCAAGGAGGTAATTTTTCTAGTTAGCATTAATTAGGGAGAATCTTTCTAGCTAAGCATTACTTTTTAGTTATCTTTTGGCATTTAATTATTGTGTCCTAATTCATTTAGTATTTCTTGATGTATTTGTCTCATTATACAAGATTAAGGAACATGTCAAGATCTCATCTAATTCCTATCTCAAAACTTTCCTATGTAAGCAAGGAACCACATGTACATTGGAACAACAAATATTCAATTTAGAAATCTTGCATCCATAATTAGCAAATGATATTTTTTTTATTTCTCCCTTGTGGAAGCTATTGTGTCTTGCACATGATCCTTGAGTGTTGAGGAGTTCATCATAAACTCCTACATGCTATAGGAGCTTCAGTGTTGTAGATTTCTTCCTAGACCTAAGGGACCAATCTTGGCATGAAATTTTTGATGGGTATTGTGTGTATGTGAAATAATGTCAGCTTATTAAGCTCAATAACATCTTAATGAAACATTATATCAAAGAATCTAAGAGTAAAATAATTTAAATGAAATAGATTCTTCAAAACCATCTCATCGTCATCTATCTCCATGAATTTGTTGTAATCTTCTTGTTCTCAGATTGTGTAAGCAAAAGCTCAATAGAGTGACAACCTAGAGAATGAGTGAATATGAAAAGTGCAAGAAACTAAGTTCTATGCTAAATGATGATGGAATGACATAGTAGATATTGCAACTAATGGATATGAAAATGCATAAGATAATGAAATTGAAATGCTATGCTAAGATGCTTGATTATTGGAAGACTATAATTCTGACACTATGCAAATAATCCTCTCCTTTCAAAGAGCCAAGAGATCTAAGTATTTATATATTTTTTAAGGAAAAAGCTTAGTTGGCAAAGATCAACGGTGGAGATTGAGTCTAGATAAATCGGCGATGAGAGATGGAAAAGTTGGAGAAGGTAATGGAGAAGGGATAAAGATTTCTTTCAAAAGACTAGGAAGAAGAAGAGGAAGAAGATTCCAAATTTGTTGAATAGATAAAAGCACATTGAAATCAAAATTAAATTTTTCAATTTTGGTTGAGAAATAGCTGTAGACATGTGCTCAATTGATTTTTCAATTTTGGAAAGAATTGGAATTTTCAATTTTGTAAAGAATTAAAATATTTCAATTTTGAGTTGGAGGAAAATGAAATATTAAATAAAAAAATAATTTGAAACTTTGTTTATTTAATAAAAGAGGAAAATGTCAAATTAAATAAACTTTGTGATTTATTTATTTAATTAAGAAGAATCTATGGTAATTAAATAAACTTTGTAATTTATTTAATTAAGAAGAAGATGGTAATTAAATAAAATTTGTTAATTATTTAATTAAGAAGAAGATGGTAATTAAATAAACTTTGTGATTTATTTAATTAAGAGGAAAATGATCAATAATTCAATAATACAAATTATTGTAATCAATTATTTAATTAAAATGAAATATTAAATAATTAAATAGAACAACTATAGGAAATTGTTTATTTAATTAAAATGATGGAATTGGAAGAATGTGATGATAATGAAAGAATTAGAATAATGAACTATATAAATAAATATTTCTATTTATTTAATAGTAGATGAAAATAATTAATTAATCAAATAAAAGAATTTAATTAATCATATTTATCTAGACCATTTTTAGGTGTATACATTTTGACCCTCATTGAAGTGATGTGTTTTAAGCATTGCTTCAAAGAATAATTTTGCTGCCAATAGTGATGAAGAATTTTTTGATATGCCCTAGATAGTGATTTTGAAATGATAATAGATATATGCTCCTTTGGGAGATAAATTGATAAATTTTGAATTTGATGATTGATTATGATGATGATTTGACGATATAGAGACAATTTATGTCTGGATAAAGAAATATTGATTCCTCTAATTGATTAAATGTTGCCTTGTATTGCCTCCTTGTGTTTGATGATTGATGATTGCTTCAGCTGATTGATTTGCTGATGTTGATGATTGACCTCATGATAGGAAAGGTTCAATGATTTATCGATGATTGACCTTATTATAGGGGAGGATCAATGATAGATTGATTGATAATTGACCTCATGATAGGTGAGGTTCAATGATTGATTGATTGATTAACCTCATGATAGGCAAGGCTAAATGATAGATTGATGATCATGAGATTTGATCAAAGATGATTAGATTTGATTGATTGATAAGCTGATTGATTGATGTGGATTGATTTGATAAGATTGTTGATTTGTGAAATGATATTATTATAGGAGGATTTTTGCATTTGGTGCAAGAAAATTTAGATTTGATTGGGTGATGTGGTTTGACTTCTCTGATTGATATGCCCTAGTATAAGATTGATTAATGTATTGAGACTTGATGATGCAAAATGATGAATAGGATAGGGGATGGGATGAGGAAGAGATAATGAAAGGATAAATAAGTAAGCACAAATGAATTCAAGGATAAACGTGATGTTGTCCCATTCAAGTTGCAAACAAAGATTGATTGATGATGATGATGATGATAAGAGTGTTGTTGATGAGGGAAGGATACATCCTAAAACAACACAAAAGGATAAGGAAGAGTACAACTTGATGATGATGATTATTGGATAAAGGATTATAACAAGGATGGGAACAAAACCAAGGATGTGATTAAATGATTTGTGCTAGACTTAATAGATTAGGATTAGATGGAAACGTGATACTATTGAAATGAAAGAAAATGATTCAGAAAGAGATGATTAGGATAACAAATCTATATTATCCTAAGAAATATTGAAGAGATGATGATATGATGAGGAGAGGGCATATGCGTAGGTTTTGAGATTGAAATTTTCTAGCTTTGAAACAATCTATAAATGCATTTGCAATATTTTAATATGGATGCAATCTATTTTAACCATGCAAACTATAACTATGCAAAATTGTCATTTTGAGAGCTATTTTATGCTTGTTTATCATCATTGAACTTTTGAAATGTTGAAAGTAAGTACAAGCACCAATGGTATAAGTTAGACCATGATGACTTGAGTACTTCTTTCATGATTTTTGATATTGCAAGTGAACACAAGAATCTAGGTATAATTAAACCAAGATGACTTGAGCATTTCTTGCATAAACAAACAAGAATCAATCATTTTCCTATGTGAATCTAAATGTCATTAGTGATACTTGGTAGAGCACGTCCCATGACAATTTGCATAGTAATAATGATTAACTCACAGACAGTAGACAAAGAAAAATCATACTCCTTCCTTACTTCTCTAGTTCAATACATCATCGAGTTGCTCCAAAGATATGATAACAAAAATCCATAAAACATTTGAACATTTACTTAGATTATTTCAATCATTTATTCAAATTAGATCATCCATTTTGATTTGAAAACCTAATGTTATGCTTCATGATAATTGTTTTGATTATGTAGGATTAATTGTCAAATGTTGCCCTATCATGGTGTTTTGTTTTTTTTTAACACATTTATTGTACTATCATTTGTCTGTTGTGATAACTCAAAAGTTAGTTGCCCCCATTGAGTTTTTATTTTTCTCCCAGTTATACATAATCAATTATTATGGATATGTACAATGTTCACCAAGCCATGATGAAACACGATTGTCTCTTTGATGCAAAAATGATGGATAAATATGATGTTGATAGGATGGTAATGCTAATATGATGGAAGACATAAACTAATAGATGGAAGAGCCAACCTTGTTCACAAATAGTGCCTAATTGTTAAGTTTTCACCACTTTTTTTATTGCATTTTTTCAATTTTATGATTTTTTTGATTTTTCACCTTTTTGATTTTTTTTTGTTGTCACCAAGATGCATGTTTGCTAGGTTTTCATCAAGGCGACCATTTTTCAAGACTTTTTATATTGTTTTTGGAATTTTTTAGGACTTTTATGTGGATTTTGGATTTTTTCAGGACTTTTATGTTGTATCCATGATTATAAACTTATGTCAGTTAGATGAAGATGGATGAATTTTTCCAACTAGATCAAGTCCCAACTGAGAAAAATTTCATGTTGTAGTGAAAGGTTGTAACTCCTATGCAAGTGCATGTATAAGGTTCCCATGAATCTAACCCTTTGGACATTTCTTTACAAACATAAAAGATTCCTTTTCCATAGTTGGACAATAATAACCCATTCTAACAAGTTTTCTAGCTAATGTCATTACACTTGAATGAGCTCCACATATAACACCATGAACCTCTTGTAAGGCCTTTTTTGGATTCATTAGGTTCAAGACATCTAAGAAGTGTTCCATCAAGACCACGTTGGTAAAGGGTATCCACAATTAAGGAATATGGAGAAGATTGGCACATAAATTTTCTCTTTTGGTTCTAGGACAAATCTGGGGGTAAGGTGTCATCTTTCAAGTATAGATCTTTCCATAGAGAGGGGAATTAGAACCAACCAAATGATAGATGATTTGGGTCTTAGGATTACAATAGGAAGGGTTAAAAAATTGTTCCACTAGGAATTCATATCGAGTTTGATTTTTTGATAGTTGTAGTAGCAAAGAAATTGTAGCCATGGCGTCTATCGATTTGTTGTCAATTCTCGAAATCTATGTGAAATTGATTTCAGCAAAATATTTCTTAAAATCATCCACCATGTTCTTATAAGGAATCAACTTATCATCTTTGGTTTGATAATCATGATTTATTTTATTAATGATAAGTTGTGAATCGCCATAAACTTGTAGCTTGGTAATCCTCCATTGCAAAGCTACCCTCATCAGTAAGTAATGCTTCATATTCAGCTATGTTATTGGTGCAAGGAAATATTAACTGGTACAATTTTGGAATAGTATGCCCCTGAGGTGTGACAAATATAATTCCTACCACTGAGTTGTGTTGTGTATAGGATCCATCAAAATATAGTGTCCATGACTAATTTGTTGTTACTATGAAAACATCTTCATCAAAAAATTCAAAGTTCATCGGATGATCTACTTGTAAGGGTACTTCAACCAGTTGATCTGCTATGACTTTCCCTTTGATTTCTTTTCAATCTACATAGTAAATATCAAACTCACTCAAGATCATCGCCCATTTGGCTAACCTACCCATTAAGGCAGCTTTGTTCAAGAGGTATTTTAATGGATCAATTTTGGACACAAGTTTAACTATGTGGGCTAACATATAGTGCCACAAATTTTGGGAAGCAAACACTACTGATAAACAATCCTTTTCAATAAAAGAGTAGTTGAGATCATGAATTGTCAAGGTCCTACTAATGTGGTATACAACTTGTTCTTTTCTTGTTATATCCTCTTGTGCCAATAATTCCCATAAGGATACCTTTATGGCTAAAATGTAAAGTATGAGTGGCTCCTCTGGTATTGGTGGAACCAAGACTGGTGGGATCATTAGATATTGTTTGATTTGATTGAATGCCACTTCACACTTTTTGTCTTATTTGAAAGAAAAATTCTTGTGTAAGAGATGTGTGAAAGGAAAACTCTTGTCTTCTAGCTGCATAATAAATCTCTTGATAGCTTGTAATTTTCCTTGGAGGGATCGAAGTTGACTGATATTTCTTGGAGGTGGCATCTAGAGGATGGCTTGAAATTTTGTTGGATCCACCTCTACTCCCTTTTTTGAAACAATGTGTCCTAAAAGCTTTCCTGATTTGACCCCAAAGACACACTTCTTTGGATTGACTCTAACCTTGAATTTATCCATTCTGACAAAGATCTTAGATAAAATTTCCAGATGCCCCTCTCTTGTGTGAGATTTTTCTAGTAAATCATCCACATAATCTTCCATGAAAGTGTGCATCATATCATGAAAAATAGTGGTAATAGCTCATTGATAGGCTACACCTACATTTTTTAGCCTAAATGGCATCACATTCCAACAATATGTACCCCAAGGACATGTGAAAGTAGTCTTGTCTTGATCCTCTATTGCGATCTTAATCTGATTATATGTAGAGAATCCATCCATAAGTGAATATATGGCACGCCCAGCTATTAGGTCCATAATTGTGTCAATGCTAGGTAGAGGAAAATCATCTTTCAGACATGCTTTATTCAATTCCCAAAAATTTGTACAAATTTTGATACACTTATCTCGCTTTGATACTGGCACAATGTTAGAGATACATGTTACATAGTCAATGGATTGAAAAAACCCTACATCCATTAGCTTCTTCAATTATTCTTTAACCAATAGTGCAACATGTAGATGCATCTTTCTAAGTTTTTTCTTTACTAGTTTTTCCCTCGACATTATAGATAAATGATGCATGATGAGATTAGGATCCAGCCAAGGCATATCTACATATGACCAATAAAAGTTGATTTGATTGGTTTTCAATAATTCTATGAACCTTGGTATCTCTTCCTTTGTTAATGATGTAGCCAGTTGTAGGATCTTTGGTTGTTCTATAGTTTCTATGTTGGTTGCTTCTATTGGCTCAATCAGAATAGATGATCTCTCTTGGAAGTGTGCTGCGAGAGTGTCAAGTGCCTTTGAAAGGTATAAGTTGGGGTTTTTTGGACCTCATGGTTTAATTTAGGGCATCAAATAAGGTCAAATTTTCCTTTAATTTCATCAAATTTCATTATGTTTTGACTAATCTACAAGGATTTGAAGGAGGGTTTCGGTTGCCATATTTGAGGGGGTAGCTAATTTTTTGAAGCATTTTGGGTCAATTTTGACCCTATGGTTGCATTTGAAAGGCTTGAGAACCTAAGGATTGATTGTTTGTTTTTTAATTTTTGACATTTTTGTTTAAGGGCATTAGGCAGTATTTTAGCACACTTGATAAAATACTTAAGGACGTATGAATCCATATATGGTTATACTATATGGTTTGATGCATCAATAGTTTTTCAATGGTCATACCTTCTACACAAGGCTCATATTGTTTTCCTAGCATAATATTTGCATTTTTCTACATCACATTGTACCTGTCTACATACTAGTCAAATCATTATCACCTATCACATCGTATTCTATCAATTTGTACGACACTGTCATCCTATCACACAACACAAAGTATGATCCATAATTTATTTAATCTTAAAATTTGGTTTAAATTTCTTAGTGATGACCATTTATTCTAGCATTTTTATTGGCAACTATGACTTGTTTTCTTAGTTGTGGGAAGGGGTTTAACCCTTGAGAGGCATGACATAGGACTCCTTCCCCTACACACCTGGGCCACCTAACACCTACCACTCCACTAACAACTATCTTAAAAAAAAAATGCAACCCATAGGTCCTATGGTGAACTACCTGCTAGATATTTTGTCCCTAAGGGCCCTAAATTTTGTCCCCTAAAGGCCTTAATATGTCATTTTTTCAAATGACCATAACTTACAATCAAGGAGGTTGTTTCTTGCAAACAAGGTATCATTAGATATTTTATTTATTTGAAAATTTTCCATTTGTTAGGATTTCTTAATATTTGAAGTCAGATCTTAATTTTTGGCTCCTAAGCACATAAATTTTTGCAATAATCTCCAATTTTCATGATTTTGATAGTGTTTGAAAGGTATTAATTAGCTCTATCATGTGATCCATGCACCTTTTCTTGTTGCTCTCCTTGGTATATCATGATTTCAGTTCTTTCCTTTTATCTTTCTTATAGATTAATTGAATATTTTTATAGTTGGGTAGGTGTAATTTTAATCTTTTCACTTCATTTCCTTTTTAGAACAATGTTTTATATCTTTTTGCCTCAAGAAAATTCTAAAGTTGCTTTGTATCGAGAGTGTTCTAGTGTTCCTTAGTATTGGGCCTACTATTATTTTATCATGATTTTCACTTGAGTCCCTATGTGATTCTAATATGGTTTCTAGCATTAAAATCATCTTTCTTTTTCCTATCTTATTGATAATTTTAGCGTTTCTTGACTGGTGTGCTTCTAATGTTTTCTTATAGTAGGCTATTTCATTAAGGGGAGGTTGAATGGTCCTTTTTTATCTTTCTTATGGGGGTTCTCCTTTCGAATGGGATTTTTCCTCTAATTTTTGTGGAGATTATTTTTGTATCTTTTCTCTTTTAGGGAGGAGTTTTGTCCCACTTGGTTTTCTCCTTTTCTCCATTTGTGAGAGATTGCATTTACATATATATATGGGTACCTAGCATGACCTTGTAGTTGGGGCACATACCTACATCTTTGCATAATAATTGACTCCCTAAGATGTAGATAAAGGAGGATGTTGGTGTAAATAGGTATTTGACCTATCTAGGTCCTATTTACATGTTAAGTCCACTTAAGTTCTAGGAGGGAATATTTATAGTTAGCATTAATTAGGTGGAATATTTCTAGTTAAGAATTAGTTGTCACTTATCTTTTATAATTTAATGCTTTTGTCTTATGTGATTTAATATCTCTTTAGGTAGTTGTTCCATTATATAGGAGGGTATGTGTAGAATCAAGATGGGCCAAAAAGTGGCAATATGATGGGTATGTGGTTGACAACAATTTTTTAACCCAAAATTGATGAAACAAAAAGGGTTTTTAAAAGAGATTCTCAGCTTTCCACTGATATAAATTATGCTTTACTTTGAATTTAATAAGTAATTATTATTCACTTTCTATTCAAATTACAACTAAAGTCTTGATTGATAGGCTGATTGAAAAAAATCTATAGCTTTCAAACAATATTACATTTTTTGAATTCAAAACATGTGTCACATTCTATGCTTTGCATACTATAGGATTAAAAATAAAAATTGAATTTCATGAAGTTTTGACCAAGTTAAGGTGATCGACATACAAGTTTTATATTTTTTAAAAGTTGTAATAAAAATTCATAATTAATTATTTACTTAGAAAAATTACAAAAATGCATCACATTGGGGCATGAGTCCTCTACTTATATCTAAAATCTTATAAAAAAATATTATCATTTTATTGTGGTTAGGGTGGTTAGGCACACCTACTTCTTATTTTTCCACGAAATTGAAGTACCACTACTTTGAAATTTCAAATTTTCACCAAATAATTTTTTAGTTTTTCAACAAACCTAGTAGTTTAGAAACTACATTCAATTTTCTACAGATTCTATTCTTACATATTTTTGAAATAATATAGATAATTTATTCAAATTTCTACATCAAGTTGCCTAACTCTTATTTTTTTTGAACTTTTTGCCACTTAAGGGCCTAGTTTTTCCATGATGATCCTACACATACCCAGGATTAAGGCACATGTCAAGATCTTATTAATATGATCTCACAACTTGCTTGTAAATGCAAGGAATCATATGTACATTGAAACAACAAATATTCAATCTAGAAATCTTGCATACATAATCATAGCATGATATTTCTACCATTTCTCTCTTGTGTAAGTTATTTTTTCTTGTCAGTAATCATGAAGTGTTGAGGAGTTCACCATAAACTCCTACATGGTATTAGAGCTTCAGTGTTGAAAATTTTTTCCTAGATCTCAAGAAACAATATTGGTATGAAATTTTTTCTAGGTATAAGTTGGGGTTTTGTGGACCTCATGGTTTAAATCATAGAATTAGAGAAATTAAGGTTTTCCTTTTATTTTTTCAAATTTCATCATGTTTTTATAGATCTACAATGGTTTGAGGGAGGGTTTTAGCAAGCATATTTAGGGGATAGCTTATTTTTTGGAGCATTTTGGGTAAAATTTCACCCAACCATAGCATCTAGAAGGCTTGAGAACCTAAGTATTGATTGTCATTTCATTGATTTTGAAATTTTTATTCATGGGAATTAGGTATTTTTTTGGCACAGTCGATAAAACCCATACAACTATATTGGGTTGTACTATATAGTCTTATGCATTGGTAATCTATTGATGGTTGCACCTCTTATGTAGGGCTCATATAGGTTGGTTGATATAATCTCTACACCTTTCTATGTCACATAATACCTATTTTCATATTGGTCAAATCATTGTCACCCATCACATGGTACATTGTCAATTCATATGGTATTGTTGTCCAATCACACATCACAAACTATGATCTAATATTTATTAAAGTCTACAAATTTTATCTTAAACTTTGGTTTAAAATTATTGGTGTCAACCATTTTTATCATGTTTTTATTGGTGGTTGTGGCTTATCCTTTTCCATCAAAAAGGAGCTAACCCCTAGGTGGCACAACTTAGTCTCATTGCTATTTAAAAAAACCATGAAGGGCTGAATGTTCTTTGTTCATCATTCATGAAAAACACAATGATACATACAAAAGTGAAATACATTTGATGGGTATAACAATGATGTAGTTGTGATAAAAACAATACCAAACCAACTGCCAACCATAGCCATAATATAATATGATTCTAACATTCCCCCATATTACATTATTCCTCCAAATGTACCCCTTAAAACTTAAAATTCACTTTGATAGGAGACCCCTCTTAAGGCTTATATAAAAAAACTTGGTGATAAAAAAACACATAAATCTTTATGAAAGCATTTCTTCAAGGAAAAAAATCCTAATTCAAGTGGATCTCCACCAAGTTGCCTCATGAACCTCATATAGGTGTAGCTCTAAGATGAATTCTTGAGTTAGATCCTTTCCTTGAACTCCCGAATCATATACCTAATTATTTGACAACCATCCACAAAGTTGTATCCTCAACCATCATAAAGGTATAATTCTTAGTCACAATCTCATGAACTCTCTGGGAAACCATCCATATTGAGGTCTTCACCAAACCCCTTACCTATCTCCAAAAATCAAACTTTCCAATGGGTATGTGTAGGATCATGATGGGCCAAAAAGTGGCGATATGATGGGAATGTGGTTGAGGATTTTTTTTAACCCAAAATTGATGAAACAAAAAGGGTTTTTAAAGGAGATTCTCAGCTTTCCACCAATATAAATTATGCTTTACTTTGAATTTAATAAATAATTATTATTCATTTTCTATTTGAATTACGAATAAAGTCCTGATTGATAGGCTAATTGAAAAACATCTATAGATTTCAAATGGTATCACATTTTTTGAATCTGAAACATGTTTCACATTCTATGCTTCGCATACTATAGGATTAAAAAAAAAAATCCTTGAAGTTTTGAAAAAGTTAAGGTGGTCATACATACAAGCTTTTATGTTTTTTAAAAGTTGTAATAAAAAATTCATAATTAATTATTTACTTGGAAATTTTTTTTAAAAAAATATGCATCACATCAGGGCATGAGTCCTCTACTTATATCTAAAATCTTATAAAAAGATATTATCATTTTATTGCAGTTAGGGTGGTTAAACAAACACCTACTTCTTATTTGTTCCCTGAAATTTAAGTACTACTGCATTGAAATTTCAAATTTTCACTAGAAATAGACTTTTTTTTTTGAAATAAAACTAGTAGTTTAGAAACTACATTCAATTTTCTATAGATTTTATTCTTACATATTTTTGAATTAATATAGATAGCTTATTCAAATTTTTACGTCAAGTTTCCTAACTCTAATTTTTCTTAATTTTATTGCCACTTAAGGGCCTACCTTTTCCATGATGATCTTGTACATACCCCAATACATGTATTTTTCAAATGTTATCTATCAGCAAAAACAAGAAAATGAAAGAAATAAATTAAATCTAACAATTCTTCTCATGCAAATCATCATCTAAAAGTGATAAACTAACTTGAGATGATGGAAATTCCTCCATCCTTTGATGCCACCAACCTCCAATGCTGAAGTCTTATAGCACGAATGTATAATTAGAACCATCAGAAGATTCATTAATAAAAGCTTCATCATCTAATGAATCGTCATCCTCAATTCAAGAAAATTTTTGTACATCTGATTCATCTTAATATTCCCTTTGAGAAGATCATTGGCATGAATTCTACAAAACTTTGTTGTGTGTTCCATTTTCTTATAGTAAAAACATACATTTTCTCTTTAATTTGTACCTGACCTTTTATTGTTGCTTCATGAATATAGTGTTTACTCCTATTGAAAATCATCTTATGTATCTTCTTTAGTCCTCTTTTACTTTTCTAGAAGAAATGAAATCATATCTTCTAAAGTTTGGTATGTTATTTGACTGAGTGTAAAAATAACATTAGTGGATTTTGAAGGTTTTTTTTTTAACAAGATAGCTTTATCATCTTCATCATCTACTGGAGCCTCATCTTTCACTAACTACTTAATGAGAGACCTCAAATACTTATATGACTTGACATTATGATTACATATTCCATTTTGAACCTAAACAATTGATGTTTTAGGGAAAATTTCGCATTTCAAATGTATTTGCTCCAAATAGTTTATTGAGATAATCCCAATTTTCATTGATGATTTATCTAAGCCTATATGATGAAATTCAAGTTAGAAAGAGAAAGGCATTGATAATAGCCTTGGCTTTATCACCTCTACTATTCTAATTCAATAACTTAATTATATATGTAGAAACTTTTTCCTTTCCACTCACTATTTTGAGCATAAAATTTTATTCATTAGTTGCATCTAAATTTTCATAATCCAAGTATGGAAAGTGAATCCTTGATAGTTGTCTAATGGAATCTCCATTAAAAAAATTTCATCATTCCAACAACAATGTCTTCCAAGTACATCAATATCCAACTAAAAAAATTGATTAACCTTATTACTCCAAAATACTTTTCATGATTAAAGAAAATATTTATAATTCCTTATACCTCCCTAATGGATGCATAAAACATCACATGTATGTTGTAACAATATTTTTTGCGTAAAGTAAGATTTAAAATTTCCCAATAATGATATTTGCATTCCAAGCTCCACTAAATAAATCTACTAACTTGGCCTGATATCTTAGCATTTAGAGTGAATCTACATTTTATACATACCTTATTGATGTTTAAGTTTCCTATCAAAGATATTGTGAAAAAATATCCAAAACATAATGATTTCTCAAACCAATAATAGGTTAACATATTTCCATTACACTTATCCAATAAATGATTCCATCTCCAAGATGCTTGTGTATACTTTTATTTTGGAAAAAAATTGTAATTGAAAATTTGTGAGTTCTCATCCACATCCTTGTCCCTCCTTCACACCTCACATTTTTCCAACAATGACAAAAATTGAGGTGTGTTGCAACGATCTTCTTGGCTGAGGTCTAAGAAAATTATGAATGTTTTCCTGACATTTCTTATCCTTACACAATGTATTTACCTATTTCTACTCTTACATTACATGTCCCTCCACGCTATTGCATCAATTTATATCTACTTTGTGTAGTGTCAACCTTCACACTATATTTACAGGCATGATATGAGTGAATAATTTTATGTGGCTTCTTATGCCACCTCCACACTTATTTCATGCCTCCTTAATGCCTCTACAACAAGGTTGAACATCTTAATTCTATAAATTTTCATTATTATTTTCTTCATGCCAAATTTGGACACCTGCAATGAGTCACCATTCTTCACAACCACAAGAAAAAAATTGCTTTGATACCATATGAAGGAGAAAATGTGCTTTGTTGATCATTCAAGAACAACACAACTCAATACATAAAGAGGTGAAATGTAGTTGATACATATAAAAAGGATGCAATTATGATAATTGTAATACCACACTACTGAATTTGAATCCATTTTCTGACGAAATTTCGTTGGTTGTTCAACAAACATTTGTTAGAAAATCGATGAATTGACAAAAAAAATTCGTCACTATTTTTTTGTCAAAATTCTGATAACAAATGAAACATTGAAATAACAACACATATTCATTGATTGTGGCATATTAAAATGTCTCAAATGTTCATTAGAATATCGACAAAAACTTTGTGTATCCACCAACGAATTACAACCAAAATGCAATTGCAATGGCTCTTCCAAAATGTTGAAAAAACACCAGAAGTTCATCGCCATTTTGATGAAATGGCAAGGAGAAGCGTCGAAATAACACTAGAAGTTCATCACCATTTCGACGAAATGGGCAAGGAGAAGCATCGAAACAACACCAAAAGTTCATCACCATTTCGACAAAATGGGGAAGGAGTAGCAACGAAACAACACCAGAATTTTGTCACCATTTCGACAATATGGGCAAGGAGCAGTGTTGAAACAACACCAGAAGTCCATTGGAATTTTGATGAAATGGGAAAGGAGTAGCATAAAAAAAACACCAAAATTTTGTTGCCATTTTGACAAAATGGGAAAGGATTTATGACAAATATTTCATCGCAGCTCTAGCAACTTTGTCAGACCTTTTCGGTGATTCGTTGGTGGCTTTCCTCGAAATTGTGACGAAACAATACAATTTTGAAACAAAAAAATCATTGAAATGTACCATCTCACAGACTCTTGGTGATGACCATAGAAGCCAACCCATCAGTGAGAGATCAATCATCGGCATAGGATAGAAAATTCACTTCGATAGTCCATGTCTTGCTGATGACTTCCATCGGCAAGACGGATCCAATGTCACACCGATCTGACCTCTTCAGGAATTTTGAACACTGCTAGTTATCAGTAAAACATTCTAAGGTTCTTGCCGATTAAACAAGTGTCTAAGAGCAAGTAAACAAATAGAACCTATTAATTTTCTTATTTTTGGGTTCTTTAAATCATAGAATAGATACAATCTTCTTGTGTATAATGTACTTATATTCAGATTTGAATTCGAGACCAATTGTCATTGCACATTCCATTTTACTTACACAGAGTATTCTATAAGCAATATATTGATAATTCCAAATGATTTATGGTGTTGTACAACTCTACCTATCATCACAGTTCTATTGTTCCCCCCTAGAGAATCCTACAAAGACAAGTTTATAATACCAAGTCAAATAATATGAAAAATACTTACTTCCATACAAATTAAATGATTATTCTCACAATGGAAATTGTCTAATTACAACAAAAATTCCATGAAAGGTTATCCATGCTTCATAAGAGATGACTGATCATACATACAGACTACAAGATGCATAGAAAAAATTTTACACTTGAGAACAACCAAGGGCTAACAAGGGAAGGAGTTAAGAAATGTCTAGATTGAAGAGAAAATGTATAGGGAAAATGTTGAGCAGTGTCAAGAGTACAGAGCTTGTAGAACATATTCTTGACCTAATCAAGCTCTTAAACAACTTAAACAAAATTAAAATACTAACACATACATAAGACATGTAATGAACTTCCAATATTTGCTATCTTTTTCATTAATGCAGAGGTAGGTAAAGGAGAAATAATTATAATTGTAACACTATTCATAGTCCAATAAATTATGTTCATAATTTGTGTTTAGTGGACCTCAGTTTTATCATTATACTGCCCATCTAATACCATATTTTAATCCAGGGTTCAACTATCTCAGATCTAAAGAAGCGCCTTCAATTAACCATTTAAAGTACTATAAAATAAGGTAAGACTTTTACTTGAGAAATATTGGGTACACTTGTAGGATTAAAGTTCTCGCACTCATCAGAATTTATTGGCACACAGACACAACTTGCAACATATGAAGTAATGGATGAATACAAGTTAGTGAAATGGTCCTTAATATGTGACTAGTTTGCAAATTGATTGGTAGAAAATAAGGTTACAAACAAATCTACATGATAAATTATGAGGACAATCTATTGTAATCATCAAAATAGATGAAAAGTGTAAAGGCAAGAGCCGAGCTACATCTCTAGAGCCTAAAAAAACACATGCAAGAAGCATAAAAAAAAGAACAAACTAGTTTTTGGATGAATACAAAATGGTGCCTTCAGCAAGTGACTCATATGCTTCCACACCTGACAGGACATTAAGAAGATTTTAGTCTTCCTTTGTGAAATTAACTACTTAAAGAATAAACCTAGAAATCAATATTATATACCTCCATGACTAGCCGAGGGTAGGTATAAGAGAAAAAAATTTCCTCAATGCAATGCCAAAAAATATCAATGTGTGTGTAGGTTTGTAATACTCAAAATATCATTTCATACCTAAAGAAAAATGCCAAAGTGATGTTTTAAATTTCAATCTCCACATAGGCTCCCTTATTGCTACACATGCATATACAAGCATTATTTGAGCTCTAAACTATTCAAATATTAAGGATTTAATTAGCTATAAGATGGAAAGTTTTTGTTTAGACATAATACATCATCTTTTACATATCTTTATTCACTCATAGCACTTCAGATAAATTTGTGTAAATGAGACAAAAATGTGAATCTTTTATGACAAAGAAAATTCTTAAATGGAGGGGGGAGAGAGCAAAGGGTAGGGGGTAAGAGAATGCTTGAATGTATAGCAAAGTATAACATTTTTATCATTATAACAAATGAAATGAATCTTAAGTTTGAAGCATTAATATCATTTACAACATTTATGATCAAGAATGAATGTAAGTAGAGAAACTTTTGCATACCTACAGATGGTACAAAATTTCATGGTTAAGTAGAAGCCTCCCATCAACAAGAATATCCAAATATCTTTGTATCTATCTCAATTGAGCCTCTAAACCCTTCAAAGCTATCAATTTTTCCACTAACCTATTATGCACAAAAGTCAAATTTTAGAGTTATGTCACCACTAAAAACAGAAGAAACAGAGCTTTGAAACCAAATCCACACAAAACACTATGTGGTATTCATACAAAGTCATACAAAAAAACTAAAATCAAAACATTGGAATGGAAACAACTTCAAATTATGATGCAGAGCATGGATTTAGGGTATAAAGAATCATTTTTCTGCCACCATAGTGAAAAGTTAGCACTTTCTTTCATCTTTTCATATTGGTTTGATTCTTTAAACAATACATTTCTTATATTGAAGAGTGCATTACCTTATTGAGCTTCTCTTTGTTTTGAGAATAGTTTAATATTCTCTACTTAACAAGGTCAACCACATGATGGTGGAAGCTCATTTGGCCCCTCCGCCCCCCTCACATCACTCTCAATTCCCCATACCCAAACATACAGCATTAATCATTCATTCATCCATTAATAACATATAACATTCATTCATTCATCCATTAATAACATATAGCATTCATTCATCCATTAATAATATATAGCATTCATTCATTAACATATAACATTCATTAATCAACATATTCACATTCATTCATTAACATATAATATTCATATTTTCAATTTTTACATATTATCAAAAATATGGTTGTCATGATATGATTACAATCACTTTTTTTTTTGTTTCTTTTTTAAATCTAATTTTTTTTGAAGTGGAGTATCATTTTCTAAATCATTTGTCCCCCCTTTAGTTGTTCTCCCCTCTACTTGTGATCATAATGTATGCCTAGTCATCTGCTCATGATGTGGACGTCACTGCAAAGGGGGTCTGCTGCAATAACAAATAAATGTTAAACTGATATGTTTTATTATTATTGTTACAAGTATAATTTCATTAATTAAAAGAACATTAGAGTGGTTCTCTTTACCTAATGGGTCCACATCATGTTCCTAAACTTCTCTTGTAGACTCATGCTCAACATGTTGAACATGTTAATCTACCTTTCCCCATTAGGTACTCTCCTTCGAATTTGTTAATGGATTTTGGATCCCAAATGCGATCTACATGGATCTTTGCTGCAAACTTAGGAAGACATTCACTAATGTAAACCATGGTCTAGTATACCATATAGCCCTCCACCATAGAACTCTCAGGATGTGATCTTTGTCTAACCAAAGCCTTCAAAAATTTCAAGTGCCTCTCAACCATCCACATTGACCTTGTGTGTATAGGTCCACACAATTCAATCTCCTCAACATGGTGTATGAGGTAGTGTTTTTGTGCATTGAAAAATTTCGAAGGTAGACACTTTTGCATTTCACACATTAGAAGAGGAATTTTTCTCTTCCAAAAATTTATATCTTCTTTATGGATTTCTTTAGATGACAGCCATCTACAAGTGATTCAAGGCGCAAATATATTAATGATATTTAACAAAAATATATAGTATATTACATAACAAGTAAAACAAATGGAAATTATAAGATGTATACAACAAATTGAACAAATATCGCTACTTACCTCATGTATTTTCCAAGATCATATATAACTTGCTTGACATTGTTGTCAAAGTTGTCTGGGAGAGATAGAGGTAGAACATACTGCAACAATTATAAAATGATCTTTTCATTATTTTTCCAAAAGTAGTAAACACAATACACTAAAAAGTAC
The DNA here is from genome assembly GCA_007258455.2 of Sequoia sempervirens. Taxonomy (NCBI): domain Eukaryota; kingdom Viridiplantae; phylum Streptophyta; class Pinopsida; order Cupressales; family Cupressaceae; genus Sequoia; species Sequoia sempervirens. The sequence goes on from VDFB02281492.1 coordinate 335,057,941, forward strand.
ATGCATTATACAATTGTATATAATATACTAAAATAATTACCTTAATGAAGGTATGCAAATCATGCATTTTCATCCCTAACCCAAATTCACCTTTCTTTGTTATTATATTGTTTATGTCTCCAGAAAAACCTGGGGGAAATCAAATTATTTGTGTGACTTATTTTATATCATTGCTTTGCTGCTCTGTTAATAACCAAGGAAGGGAACTTATATTAATTTGGTCTCCATCGCTATTTAATTGAATGACATTTTTCATTGCATGATTGGCTTCCTTAATGTCACTACAAATTTTGACAATTTTTTCTTTGTCATGCCTTTCATCCAATATTTTTCATAACGTTTTTGTTATATTCTTTTTGATATGCATTGTATCAAACAAATACACAATTTGTAGCTGCTTATAGTAGGGAAACCTGCTAAATTGTCTGGGATAACTTTTCAGTCCCTATGGAAGTCAACCATTAATGCTTTGATGACCTTCATGAAGCATATAAGTTAAACAAATTAACAATGACAATCATTTTCAATTACAACATGAGTAAACACAACACAATATAAAAATATAAATTCAAAACATATCATATATGATAGATAAACAATTTGATTTGATGTATAACCTTGATGATTAATTCTATTATATTCCAACTTCCATGGGTGAGGTTTCATTCTTCATGGTTTTGATGTAGTCTCTTCTTTCCCATTGAAAAGATGTTTTTCAGTGGTTCGATACTTATGATTTCTATGGAGGAAGTGCCTATACTCATCAAACACCTGCTTTCCTAAACTTGTTGAATGACAAGATTTCATCTTTGGACCACAAATTGGACATGAAAATTTTTCCTTTGTTTCAAGACTTGCAAGATCATATATAATTGGATTAAATATGTCAATTAGATAATGTGGAGATCTCCTAAATTTTCCCCAGTACACTATCCTCTTTGGCACTGTATTCATTACTCTAGCTACTAGGGTTTTGCATGTGACATCTTCAATATCTTTATGACCGTGGATTTTAAATAGATCTTAGTCTTTGCTTTAATCCTTTTCATGGTAACCCTTGAGTTCCATAATCCACCTTCAATCTCTTCTAAGAATGTTGTCTTAAGCTAGACTGCATAGTATGCATATAAAGCAAGTCCTTCATACCTACCATTGTTCCAAACCACCACTCACTGCCTTGCTTAAAATATTGCCTCCATAAGCACAATAGCAAGTTTTAAAATCATGGTTTCCAGTGATTGACTATTAAGGTCACCACTTTCATCAAGATACAATGAGATTTTTGTCTTCAAACTCAAGGCATTATGCAAGATAACATTGTGAATTGTTTGTTGTGTACGATTTGATTTTCTTGCACATTTACTGCTTTGCTAACTTCCTTTAAGATTGGGTATTGCACCCTCAACTGCAATATCAAACAACTCACTCACTATCACTTGAAGATTCCTTCCATGAGCATCCTTCTATAAAATCAAACTATGCCCTATAGACTACCTACTTACTACAGGGGGCTCATTGTTTCATGGTATTGTAGATCTTAAGATCCTTCAACCTTATTGACACTACTTCATAGTCCACAAGGTATTATTCACTATTCTCCCACCTTTGATGAGTCTCAAAACACTGCACAAACATGCAATCCACTACCTCCATTATACATTAATGGCTAAGAAGAAACATTGAACCTATGACTACCACTGTTACTTCATTTGGACAATCATTCCTTGATTGCATTTTCCTTGTCTAACACTACCAAAAGCATTTGAAAAACCCTTAAGGTCAGCAAGGGGGTAAGGAAACTCACTGTTAAAATCTCCACTTTACTATGCAAGGTTTGAGCTTTATTATCTTGTCACTGCTACCTCTTTTTGACTATCACATCTCAAGTGACTGTCATTCTTCTTACCATAGATTTCATTTTAAAAATGTCACTAAGCTACATAGTGTGCTTGTTATTGGCTACAATCTTTAGATTGCAAGATTTTGTTATTAGCTACAATGTCTCAATCTTTCTGGTATTGCAACCTCACTAATCCGCTAGAGTTATTGTTTATGTTTCTACAGAGGCCTAGGGTTTGTACCCTAATCATGCTCTTACCAATGCTTCTGTTGGTATTAAGAAAAACCCTTAAATCTTGGGTTAGAAAATTAGTTGTCATGAAAAAGTTGTGGTATGATCTTGGATTGTATCCTAGAGTGTGCAGGAAGCTTGTGTTTGATTATTAAGTTATGTAAACCTGATCAGGGAAATGTATCCTATATAGCATGGGTCTTGCTTTAATACTTTCCATAATGGTTATTAGCATATCACATTATTATAGTTTGTGGTAACCCAAGATTGCATTCAAGTATGTAAGAAACTTGGTTTGTAGTTTAAGCTATACACTTTTAAGTAACATTTATAAGGTTTAGAAAATCTTGATCAGTCTCTAGAATAGCCCATTAAACATGGGTTGTGCCTGAATGCACTACATAATTGATATAACACAACCACTCTACATATCACCTAGAGTTATAGGCTCTTTATTGCAGCAAGAGGTAATCACTCTTGGATCATGCTATAATTACATCGTAACCTATTAAACTCGAGACAACCTGAATGCACCCAATGATGATTGACACCTACATTATACAACCTGAATTAACTAAATTATATGAGTGCCTCTATTTCTATCACAACATAGCCACATTAAACTTGGGTCACACATGAATGCATCATGTATTTGTTGTAGCACAACTGTGCCACATGACCAATAGAGTTATGGATCACATAATTACAGTCACAAGAAACTATTCCTTGGTTGTGATCTTATGGTGATTCCACACAAAAAAATCTGGACATGAAATTCTCAAAACCCTAAACCTCTAAAAATGAAATCTGATGAGATGTTGCTTTAAAATATGATTTTCAAATCTGGAACTACAAATCTGACTTCACAACTCAATTCTGAAAAAAGACAATGACTACCCTCAACCTGGTGATATCTTCTTGAATTTTTTCTGATTTTTCCCAAGAAAATCATCCTTAGTTCCCCACAAACTGTCTCAAGTAGAGAAAAACACTATAAATTAGAAGACTCACTTTTCTTTATGCCGGCCACAATTTGATTTTTTTCTTATTTTTCATGTTTGTCAAAATTTCAATGAAACTGATAGTTGAAATTTCGACGAAACCCAAGTTCATCAAAATTTTGACAAACGTCGGGGATAAAATTTGAAAAAAATGAAAATTACACATCAAATTTTACAAGCACTCAATGATACATCAAATTATACATATTTCATCAAATTTTGCAGTCAAATGAGTTATTGCCAAACCAACCACCAATCACAACCATAATGTAATGTGATGATAACGTTTTAAACCCACATTTCTTATGGAAAACCACTTGCTAGATATTTTTAGCCCTAAGGGCCCTAAATTTTGTCCCCTGGAGGTTGTAATAGGTCATTTTTTCAAATGATCATAACTTACAATCCAAGAGGCCATTTTTTGCAAATGAGATATCATCAAAAAGTTAGCTTCACCAATTTTATAGTGGTGTGGGTTGATTTTCAAAAGAATCTGTATCATAGCATTTCATTCTATTTAAATCAAATCTTTATTTTTGGCTCTTGAGCTAATAAATTTTTATTATAATCTCCAATTTTCATGATTCTTATGCCATTTGAAAGGTATTGAGTAGCTCTATCATGCCATCCATCTAACTTTTCTTGTTTCTATAATAGGTATATCATCATTTAAGTTCTTTATTGGTGGGTTTCCTTGATATTACTTGGATATTTGTATAGTTGGGAGAGTGCAATTTTGATCTTTTCACTTCATTTCAATTTTAGAATGATGTTCTATATCATGTTTTTGATTAGAGGTAAAATAGGTTTTGAAGGGACCCCAAAACCCTTTCCAAAAAATAATGTTGCATCAAAAGAAAATCATGAAAATTAGCAAGCAACCAAAAAGAAGCAAACCACAAGCAAAACAATTTCCAGAAAAGAGGGGAAAAAACAACATGACTATAGATTTTTTAAGATATCAGTCGCCTCCATATCACTATCAATAATCTTCTAGTGCACTTCCATAACCTCAGTGATCTCCTTGGTAGGAATCTTAGCATTCAACATAGTTTTATTACATGAGTCCTAGTATAGGGACCCTTATCACTAACCTCTCTAATCAAAGCACTAGGAAGGGAAACCACATTACCACCAACATCCTTCCCACTTGACACTTCCTCCTTCCACCGCATCACCTTCCCATTGAGAAAACATAGACCCTTAGCTTCATTTTTCATGATAGACTTGCTAACATCCAAAACCTCATCCAATTTTAGATAAGTTAGTACCATCTTTTCTTCAAGAGCCACAATCCTCATTTCTAAAGCTTTTTTCCACTTCAACATCTCATCAATAATGATTTTCATCGCATCAAAAAGCTAATTGATTTGAACCTACATAGAAGGCTTGGAAGGATTAGAAGACTCCCCAACTTTACTAACCAAAACATGAACCTTCACATTAGTGAGATTCAATTCATTGAAAGACCACTTAAAAATCTTGAAGAGAGTTAAAGTTCCATCTTTCTCCAACCCTAGCACATTGGGTAACTCCTCCCTATTGCATTTGAAGACATCACCATCATTCACTTAGTTCTCTAAGGAATCCCTACTAAAATTTTCACTTTGAAAAATGTCCTTCCCTTTCTGGCTAGCCATCGGCACCTTAATCTTGCATAAGAAGCTTTCAATTTCTTCAACCACACTCCTCCCTTTATCCTACACCTTCAAACCCTATTCATACAAATGCACATTAACCTAATCACCAATAGCCTAAAGAGGCTCAACATTGGGGGAATTAGCACCAACACTAACATACTCCTCTTGATTGAGTTTGTCATTATGCTTAGCCTTCTTCTGGGTGCTCTTGCCCTTCAAACCCATCTTCCTCTTTGAACTAGACAAAGGGGGTTTCTCAACCTTATCCTCCACAACAATTTTCTTCCCTTTCTTCAAACCAAAGTAATCACCCTTCATAATTTTTCCACCCAAGGACTTTCCAATAGCTAACTCATCACTACCCATTTCACATTCAATAGAATTAGGGGTTTTAGGAATTTTTCCTTTCGTAACACTCTTCTCAAAAGGAGCAAGAGGGTACAAATAAACTTCCATGGATGCATCTGAAAGAGGCTCATATTTATCATAAGTAGAACCTTATTGGCATATTGTTGTCATTGATGTCAAAAGGGGATCGGATGTGAGATGGAATTGATCTTGCATGAAGGAAATGTTGGCACTGATATCAAAGTGTTATCATTAATGTCTAAGGAAGGTTTTGGATCTAGTTCTAGAAGATGAAGTTTAGCTTTGAAAAGTTCTCAAAATGATGCATTGTTGTCATGCAACTTTGTCATGTTGTTGCAGTGAATTCTTTCAGTGCACAAGAGAAAAATTTGAGCCTAGATTCGACATGGCTTTTTTGAGAGCATCTTAGAAATGTGTTCTATGAGTCCTAGGGATCAAGGATGATCTCAAAAATGATTTACTTATTCCCTCAGATAAAATTAGGGTTTATCAATTAAACTTTAGGTGTGTATAGTCATGGCAATCAATAGGTTTCATGTTTTCACATTGACTATGTATTGACGGTAACCAGTCTTTTAAGTTATAGCTTATTCCCTTTAAGTTCATTTAGTGATCGGCCCCATTCACCTAGGAATCTAGTTGATGTTGTTGATATGTTCTTTTGGTGATCGAATGGTGTGTGTATAAAGTTAATAGATTCAACAGCTATCACTAGATCTCGTGCATCACAAAAATCTCTTCAAAGTTGGTTTGCAGTTCAGTGATGAGTGATGGAAGTCATTCAATGGTCATGATCAAGTTGACTAGATGGTGCCCACCAGCTTACTATGCCTATGGTGGGTCTCGATTGAGCCTTGTAGAGAAGAAAGGATTGGATGAGATCTAACAATTGTTGATCAAAAAATACATGTTGAAGGAAAAACTTCAGTGGGTCCAACAAACACCTAACAAATGTTGATTAGACAATGCATGTTGAAGGATAACATACTTTAGTGGGTACAATAACCACATGATGTAATCTCACTCGATCACTTCACATCACTATTGTGAAGCAAAGTGTTTGGATGGTTTGATTGATGAGCGATGAGAGTGGATTGTGGCATCAACAGGGATGTGTGTATGAAGGTCATTACATTGTTGGGTGTTAGTGCATCATACTTACACATCCTTGAGACATGAAGCTTTCAGTGATGAGTGATGAGTATTGAGTGTTAGTGGAGTATGATGTCAGAGGAAGACACATGGCATAAGCCCCTCAACCTATGGAGATTTAGTGGGCCTATTGTCTGTGCTAGTGAGATAGTGGGGGGTGGCATAGATTGATCGATGATTGATCCAACGGTGATCACTATATCACTATGCATCATGATAATGCAAGGTGGAGGTATTTTTAAAACAATGATATGCAATGAATGACAAAGATTCAAAGGAGGTGATCGGATGGTGGTTGTTGTATCATGGAAATGAATGTGAATGTCATGAGTAGTATGGTGATACATGATGGGTGTGTTTTCAATGGAAGTGAAATCAATGAAGGAGGTTTAAAGATCGTTTATTGGATGTTAATTTTTAAAGATGTGATGGTGAATGGAGATCATAGGATCATTGCGCGAAGGTAGGAGATCGATGACCTAGATTTGAATGAAGTAATCACAAATGACTAAATCCATGTAAATAGGGTTTTTTCCTACAAACCAACATGGTAGAAAGAATTAAATGTTATACCTACATGAACGAAATTTGTAATGAGATTGGATGAACATAGCAACAACATAGATGGCCTCAAAGACAAGGATCGAGATCAAATCGAATGATCAGAAGCATGCATTAAATGTATATCCAATCCTAGGGTTTGAAAGAGAATGAATGAAAGAAAGTTCTTTGCACCATAATTAATGTAGTGTGGCTCAATACAACTACATGAAAAAGGAGAAGAGATTTCAAACCCTAAAATAGGATCTAACAGTGGAGAATCTCTAGGATCATTAGTTAGAACTACACAAAACACATGAGAATATTGTCTAAGGAGTGTAACTAAGAGAAGTGTGATAGAGTGAGAATAGAGTAGAAGTGATTTTGAGCTCCTAAGAAATATAGAGAATACTCAAAATAGAAAAGGAGAGTTGCAGAAGTGTATGGTGGTGCATTGACGCAGATCAAGAATGCACTAAAGAAGGATAGGAACAAAGCTTAACTAGTGGGGTGTAGAGCAGTGAAGAGATTTGTTGTGGTAGCAACATATAGTTGAGAAATTGCAGAGTAAGTTGTAACAGTGATTTGAGTTCTTTGGGAACAAATTGTAATCATCCTTTGTGTAGTAAATCTAATTGGTTTGTTCCATCATATCACTGAGTTGGTGCTAAGTTTAGGGGATTGGTATATGCTTAGGGTTGGTACCCTTAAAACTTGTAACATAATATTATTGCTTGTGAGGCTAGATTAGGATAGTAGATCCTAGCAACATTTTCTCACTGTGGTTTTTCCCATCTTGGGTTTTCCACATATATTGCATGTTATTTGATGCTTAATTGTGTGCTTATTTATATTTTTTTAATCGTATTTCAATCTGCACACTAAGTGTTTTAGAAGTCAGTGTGCTCAAAGGTTTGAAGGGTCAAAATTTTAGTATCTATTGATTCACCCCCCTCTTAATAGATTGTTGTCTTCTAGCAATTGGTATCAGATCCCTAGGCTCCCTAGGAGAAGCTTAACCAAGTTGGGTAGATTCTTGGATTTGTGAACACAATGGCAAGTCAAGAAAGTTCCTCCACAAACAAGCCACCCTAGTTTGATGGAATGGATTATACCTTTTGGAGTTTGTTGATGAAAAGATACTTGGGATCATTAGGATTTGACGTGTGGATTTTTTTTGTAAATGGATACACACTATTGGTCACACCTCCTATTGATGCTATAGGGAAAAGAGATTATGAGAATAATGAAAAACATTGTTTTCCATTACAAATAGCCTATCTAGATCTATACATAGTAAGGTGATGTATTGTAAAAATGAACAAGATGCCTGGGATACATTGAAGAAGATCTATGAAGGATATGAAAAGGTAAAATTGGATAAGATTCAAGTTTTGAGGGCCAGATTTGAAAGTCTAAAGATGATAGAACAGGAGAATACTACAGACTATCTTCAGAAAGTTAATGACATTGTGAATTTCATTAGAGGATATGGAGAAGTAAAGGAAGAGGTTGTTATACTAAAATTTCTTAGGTCTATGGCATACAAGTATGACTCTAAGATCTCAGCAATAGAGGAAGGAAGAGAAATAGACAAACTCACTCTTAATGAGTTGCATTGTATATTCACTACTTATGAGATGAGGATGGGAGATGTAGAGCCATCCAAAAATGAATCTACCTTCAAGGTCATAAACAAGGAAAAGGATGAAGTACCTAAGAAAGATACAAGCTAAAACCACTACATTTGAACAAGGAGAGACTAATGAGGAAGAAGCAAACTTCATTTGAATACTGAGAGGATCTGGAAAGTACAAAGGCAAGTTACCTTTCAAATGCTTCAAATGTGGTAAATTAGGAAATTTTTCTTCTAAATCCCCCTACAAGGAGGAAAAACTTGAACAAGAAGAAGACCATAAGATGAAGAAAACCTATTGCCCTAAAAAGAAAATCTTTAGAAAGAAAAAGACGAGCCTGTATATTCAAGAAGGAAGTGACTCATCTGATGTCGATGATAGTTCAAATGATGAACTTGATCATGCTCTTGTAATGGAGGAAAATGAATAATTTCTCCTTATTTCTGAAGACTCTATGAAGCAGAAGCATGGTATGGATAAGCATCTTGGTGATGAATATAACAAAATATATCTTGAAGGAGAACTTATTTCTACCTTAGAATATTTTGATGTCCTAAAGGATGAAACAGAAGGACTGAAATAGGAGAATAAGAATTTTTGTATGTTAAACAAGTGTAGAACAATTGAGAGGGGGGGTGAATCAATTGTCACACAAATAAAACTTGAAAACTTCAACAATCATCAATTCCACAACCACATTGTTTTGTTATTAAGTAAGAGCATGAAAAAAAAATAACAGAAAGTGAATCAACACCATGAAAATAATTTTTTTATGTGGAAAACCCAGTAATAGAAAAACCATGGTGATGGTTAACTCACAATATAGTTTCAAACAAAAAGGATCGCTACCAAGGGCTCACTACCCAAAAGAAGGACTCACTGTCCAAGTACAAAAGCTTACTGCTTACAAAAAGGACTCACTATCCAACAAGGAGGCTCACTACCTATAAACAGATTTATAGAACAGAATAAAGCTTTATAGCCAAAAATGAATTAAGATGATGCACCTATCAAGTGTTGATACAGTTCCAGTGATGCTCAATATAGAAAATTTACACACTTCATTCTCTTTGTAATTCTTCACTTACACATTAGCTACTCTATCTTCTTCTAACTCTATTTCACTCCTTCAATCTCCTTTTTTTACTTCAAAAGTTTTCGAGTATAAAAACCCGATCTTCATTGCAAGCATCAATTAGGTCAACCTAATTAGATGAATTTCTTATTTATAAAATATATCAAATTTTGGCTCCAATTGTTTGCAAAATATTTTCAAAAGCAATTCAAACCTTCAACATGTTACATTATGCCAGCATAGACCAAGGAAAATAGGTCACACATATGTCCTCATATCATATCATAATTAACTTAAGAAGTCGGCCAGGAATAGACTTCAAGAAAAAAGAGATAACCAATAGAATAATGTCACTTTGTCATTTAGCACCCAAGCACAACATAATCTGAACAAGCATACCTCCGACAATCATAAGAAATTTCCCAAAACCGCAAGTAGTAACTGCCAAATGTGGAGAAATGTAGACAAGAATACTAGAGAGTACACCAAAAATACTAGATCCATCATTGGAGAAGATAAGCCAACTACACATACCAGTTTAGGGTACTAGACCAAGCTACCAACATGGTAACATCAATGAGAAAATATAGATGAACTTCTTCATTCTTCCAACAATCTCCCCCTTTGTCATTGACAACAAAAAAAAATCTCTTTCAAACTCATTATTTCAACTCTCTCCCCACAACTTTAACTTTGTCTAACTCTCTCTCCCCTTTTGACAACAATGGGAAAGGGTGCCAAAATGGGTGTAAACATGTTAACATCAAAATTTCGAAACTTCAAAAACTTCAAATCATCCAAAACATAATTTAAGTGAATATGATACTCTTCACCTAAAATACCTTCTTGTACCTTTCTTTGAGAACTAGATACAACATCTTCTAGTTGAATACAATAGAATCCATTCTTGTGAATGTACTTTCTAATAAAGCCAATAGAGTGAAAGAATATGACTAGATTGTAGGGCAACACTATTTTTCAACATCTTCTATGTTAGTAAGGATTCCTAAAAGATCTAACTGAACCTTAGCAATTTCCTTAAGAAGCCAAAAGGTCTTCATTACATCATCTCTCTGTCTTTGTACAATGATTATTTTTCCCTGTAACTCATCAAATCTTAGTCTTTGCTTTGCTTCTTTATCTTCAAAGATGTCAAAATTCTTTCCAATTTTGTTTACTTCAGATTCAATTACTTCAATTCTACTTTTGAAATTATCTACTGGAGATAGTATTTGTAAACATCTGATATTTCTTTAATGCATTTATTTGTTTCAAAAAATAATTTAGATAGTCTCTTCTTAGCTTTACCACATCTCCTTCCAACCAAAATCACCATCTTACTTCCTTCTGGACCTTCAAGCAACATCTTATCTTCAACAATCTCAACTAAATTTTCTAGCAAGGAATTAGAAATAGCTGATACTAATACCTTTCTAAAGTAGATATTCCACCGAAAGAATCATTAATCTTCAATCTATCAATAGGAGAGGTTGCATTCTACAATTCATCTATCTTCTTCATTTTTCCCTTAACCAACATAGAATGGATGTCATTAGGATTAGGGGACTCAAGTCTAGTTAGAGATTCTTTCTCATTTTCTTCTGAAATGCCAATGATATCCTTAGTTATAACCCTTTTCTTCTTTGATTCCGGAGGGGAATCACTAATAACAACCTCCAATTCTCTTTTTCCAGAGGAAGATCCCACTTCGAATCAACTTGATGTAGATATACTAGAGCAAAGGTTTGTCTTCAGGGATGAGAAGTATGATCTACACATAATCACATTATCTGCCAAAGACTCTAGATATTTGTAGACTTTCTTTCCAATAGGGATAGCAGATTCCCACATCACTTTATCCTTTCGTAGTAGAGAATTCAAAAATTAAAACACCAAGCACACTAGAAAAGATCCAAAACAAAAGGGATAACCCTCAAACAATGACATCTGAGCATTTTCAAGATAAAAACTACACAAATCAAACTATATGTTCTCCTTGACCATCATATGAGCAATGTGTATGGAAATAGCTAAAGTATAACTTTCATGGTTCCTAAAGTAAATTTTGTAAGAAATACCATAAGTAACATACATAATAGTCGAATCCGCAAGGGTATCAATCAATAGTGCTCAAGGATCTTTACTAATTCTAGTTAACTCCTCCATGTCTTTGTACTTCATAGTTTTCTTTCTAGGGAGTTCTACAATGTTGTATAAACCATTGATTGCAATGATTGCTTCCTTCAAGATCAAGTAGGGTTTGTCCAAAATGATACTACCATTTTTGAAATGATTCAAAAATAACAAAACAAACTCTTTATCTGTAAGCCACAAAAATTATCTCCACAAATCCATGCCTAGGGTTTTTATTTTTTGTAATTTTTCTTATTTCAACCCTAGTTATATTCCTTTCTTCTTTGTATGATCATATTCTTCTAATTCAACTCCTTTTAGCTTCAAAGTTAAAACATTACTCGATCCTCTATCCATTGGTATGCTTTCTTGAATTTTAACAATTCTTCAATTTTATTCTTCCCTTTTTGCAGTCAGAGAAAAGGTTTCTAGATTTCCCAAGATAATCTTCTTGAATACTCTTCAGAATGCTTCAAGCTCACTTCAAGATCACTCCAGGTCACCATTCAAGTTCTTCAAATGCTAAATTAAATAGGAAAACTTGTAAACATCAACTTATACAACACCGAATTTTACCCTAAAATGCATTAAATGTGGCAGACATCAAAATGCTACTAAAAAGATTCTTATTAATACAGAAGGCCCAAATTTTGTCCACAAATCATGGAAACATATTTTCTTCCAGTTCTTTTTCCATAGCCTCTGAAAAATCATTCTTGACATTTCAACCTTGTGCCAGCCTCTGACATGCCATGCTTCCAGGGGGTTTTTATAATCTTCTGATAATGCTCCCCTAAGACCATGCTAGGTCTAATTTCCAAATAATTCATTTGTACTAGATGAGGGTATAGACATATCAAAAGTTTTAGGTTTTTCTTCTTCTTTCTTCTTTCATATCTTATTCATCTCTTCTTTTTCAATCTTCTTTACTAGTTCACTCTTCTCTTCTAGAGCAGACTTCTTTCCTTTCTTACTTCTATAAACTTTTGAGACATGTCTAGGTTTGTTATACTTGTAGTAGACTACACTTTTCTGATTAATGTATCCACCATTATTCCTTGATTTACATTGATTTTCTCTGTGTCAAATTTATTATAGGTATAGCAGTAACCATTAAAGAGTTGATTCATTATACCTTCATTAAACCTATTCCTCATTACCTGACTGATCATTCTCACCTAAGATCTAAATTTTGTAGCCTTATGTCCAATCTTCCTACATTCAAAGCATTTTTTGATGAAGGAACCAAAAAACTAGTTCTTCCTGCTCTTACATTCTACTACTCTATGACCTTATCTATTACAAGGAAAGTAAACACCATTGAAAGGATACCTTTGTGCATTAGGCTGTCTCATTGGAGGTCTTCTTGGAAAATTCCTTCTCTACTTTCTTTTGTCTTGATTCTTCTGATTGTTTATTGTATTCTTCACATCTTTAGAACTTTCACCAGTATCAATTCCCAAGCCACCTTTGTCTTTACTTGGTTTCTATCCTGCAAGCAATTCTTCAAGTTTACCAGAGCTAGATCTGAAATAATTCTCATAGAGTTTAGCCTTCTCTAGTTCCACTCTTAAGTTTACTATCTCTTGTTCAATTCTAGAACATTCATTGGACTTGTTATGCACCATTGTATTTAAACATTCTTCTATCCTCTTCTTCTCTTCTACTGTCACCTTCAATCCAATTATCTCTTGTTTTGATTGTTCACTTACTTCTTTGTGTCTTTCCTTGAATTTCTTCAATTGTTCTTTTAGTTTCTGGACACATTCATTTGCTTCATCAAGATTCTCTTTCAAATATTTTTTTCCTCTTTCCACTTTATCAAGATCTTCAAGGGTAGTCTGAAGCTCTCCTTTATCATCTATTCAACCAACCTTTAGGATCCTCCTCAAGCAGTTAAGCTCTTCACCAAGGAACCAAAAGATCTGACACCAATTGTTAAACAAGCACAGGACAATTGAGAGGGGGAGAGGTGAATCAATTTTCACACAATTGGAACTTAAAAACATCAACAATTATCAATTCCCCAACCACACTATTCTGTTATTAAGTAAGAGCATGAAACAAAAGTAATATAAAATAAATCAACACTATGAACACTAGATTTTCATGTGGAAAACCCAATAAGGGAAAAACCATGGTGAGTGTTAACTCACAATATAGTTTCAAACAAAAAGGATCACTTCCTAGAAGAAGGACTCACTGTCCAAGTACAAAAGCTCACTACTTACAAAAAGGACTCGTTGTCCAACAAGGAGGATCACTACCTACAAAAAAATTTATAGAATAGAATAAGGCTTTACAACCAAAAATGAACTGAGAAGATGCACCTATCAAGTGTTGATACAGTTCTAGTGATGCTCAATATACATAATTTACACACTTCATTCTCTTTGTACTTCTTCACTTACACATTCACAACTCTATATTCTTCTAACTCAATTTTGCTCCTTCAATCTCCTTTTTTCTTCAAAATTTGTCCAGTATATATACTTGATCTTCATCGCAAGCATCAATTAGGTTGGCCTAATTAGATGCATTTCTTATTTATAAAAGATATCAATTGTCAGCTTCAATTGTTCACAAAATATTTTCAAAAGTAATTCAAACCTTCAACACGTTACATTATGTCAACACAAACCAAGGAAAATAGGTCACACATACATCCTCATGTCATATCATAATTAACTCAAGAAGTCAATCGGGAATAGACTTCAAGACAAAAGAGATAACCAATAGAATAATGTTAATTCATTGTACGAGCACTAGAGCACAAAATAATCTAAACAAGCATGACTCTGAAAATTATAAGCAATCTCCCAAAACCGCAAGTAGTAACTGTCAGCTACAGAGAAATGCAGACAAGAATACTAGAGAGTACACCAAAAATACTAGATCCATCACCAAAGAATATAAGCCAGTTATACATATTGGTTTAGGGTACCAGACCAAGCTACCAACATGGTGACATCAATGACAACATATAGATGAACTTCTCCATTATTCCAACAGTTTAAATAACTTGAGGAATCAAATCATATGGTAGTGAATCTAAAACTTCAAGTAGAGGAAGCCAAAAAAATGGAAAAGGTGATGAAAATCAAGGTAGGATCTAAAGTAGACAAATGTGTGAAGCTTGAGGTAGAAGTAGTTTCCTTAAGAAAAGATTTGGAGAAAGCTAAAGAGAAGATTGAGGAAGGATTAAATCTGAAGGGAGGATCTGAGACCCTTGATGAATTATTGAGCACACAAAAACCTACAAATAAAGATAAATCTTGTTTAGGGCTTGGAAAAGGAAAGAATTCCCTTGTAAATGAGTCTACAAAACTTTATGAAAGATTTAGGACACCAAAAAAATCAAGATCAAATTGTGAGAATTCTTGTAAGGAAAATGCAGATGTAGAAGAGAAAAATTTTGCTGAGTTGAAGAAATCAGATGAAGAAGATAAGCCAATGGTAGACAAGAAGATTAATAAATCAATCAATAATTGATAAGGGAAGAAGAAAAATATGAAAAGGATGGATGTTGATGGTTTTATAAGAGTACATGATCCAAGGAGGCCAAGACAAAGAAGACCACCTCATACCACTCAAGGAAACACTATGACCAGGCATTCTTCATGATTTCGTGGATATTGTTATACATATAATCAGTTTGGTCATAGGGCTAGAGAATGTAGAGTCACTCCTTGGGGAAGCACAAATTATGTAAACAAGAATCCATTTTCTCCCTTAGTTGATATGAATGTAATCTATTACAACTACAAAATTTTTGGTCACATATCTAGAAGTTGTGGAACAAAGTTCATAAGACCAAATGTTCAGTCAAAAAAGAAGAGAATACAAACTATAAAATGGAAAAGGAATCCAAGGTTCCTAAGGAAGAGGGTGAGAATATTGAAAAGAAACCTAAGAAAGTGTGGCAAGAAAAAGAATAGAGTTCCACCAAATCTATGATTTCCCAAACTACACTACATGCAAAGAAACAAAATTGATGGGTAATTGATAGTGGTTTCTCCAAGCACATGACTAGAGACAAAAGCAAGTTTATTGAGCTTAAGATATGTAAGGAAGGACTAATAAGTTGAGGTGATAATACTATTGTAGAAATTTGTGGCAAAGGAATCTTGAGCCTAGATGGAAAAAATAAGACAAAAGATGTCCTTTATGTTGAGGGATTGAAACATAACCTTTTGATTGTCAACTAGATGTGTGATAATAGTTACAAAGTTACATTTAGCTCTAAAGGCTACAAGATAAGGAAGAATATTAAGACAACTAAACAAGGAGTTAGAACTGATAGCAATCTATACAACCTTTGTGCACTAAAAGGAAACAATTGTCTAAAATTCATGTAGATGAGAGTTGTTGATTGGGCCATGTCAATTTGTAAATTCTGGTCAAAATAAGCTCAAAGGGGCTAGTAAGAAATTTTCCAAAGATAACCAAGCCTGCAAACACTACCTGCAAGGATGTGGCTAAGGAAATCAAACAAGAGCTAAGTTTCCAACAAAGGATTATTCAACCAAAAAACCTTTGCAAATAGTTCACATTGATCTATGTGGTCCCATGAGGACAAGAGGGCTACAAGGTGAGAGATGTTTCATGTTGCTAATTGATGATTGTACTAGAATGGATTGGGTGTCATTTCTAAAAGAGAAAGCTAAGGCATTTGAAAATTTTAAGATATTCAAAAAGTTGGTTGAGAATGAAATCGGTAGGAGAATCAAGTGCTTAAGATCATACAGAGGAGGAGAATTCACATAAAGTGATTCAATAGGTATTGTGAAGATCATGGAATTAGGAGGCAATATTCTACACTAAGAACTCCACAACAAAATGGAGTTATAGAGATAAGAAACAAAATAGTTAAAGACATGGGTAGAGCAATGTTGAGTGAAGTCAAATTTTCAAATAATTTTTGGAAAGAAGTAGTTCACACTGCAGTATACATTTAGAATAGAAATCTTTTGAGAGAAAATAGTGGAAACACTCCATATGATCTATAGTATGGTAGACCTATATCTATAAAGTAATTTAAAGTATTTGGTAGAAAATGCTACATAAAGAGAGAAGATGAAAATTAGTGGAGTTTTGTTTTGAGATGTGATGAAGGCATATTTTTAGGATATTCCACCTAAAGCAAAGCTTACAAGTGTTGTAACAAGAGGCTGCACAAGATTGGTGAAAGCATCAATGTTAAGATTGATGAGGATATAAATTAGGTCAGCCCTAGAAAAACTAACCTTGAGATTGAATTAGAAGATGAAGAATAGGTTGTTGTTGATGAAGAAAATGAGGAAGAAGTATATGAACTAGAGATTGAAAGATCACCTGCAAAGTATGTACAAAAGGATCATCAAGCAGAACAAATAATTGGTGACAAAAATGAAGGAGTTCTGACTAGGAGAAAGCTTGCAATGAATAAAGAATAAGTAAATTTTTCTCTCCTATGACAGATTGAGCCAAAAAGCTTCTTTGAAGCCAGTAAGGATGAGATTTGGATAAATTCCATGGAATAAGAGTTAAATTATATTGAAAACAACAATTTGACATGGGAATTGGTTCCTAGACCCCCAAGCAAAAATGTCATTGGCACAAAATGGGTGTTTAGAAACAAGCTAAATAAAGATGGAGTTATAGTAAGAAATAAGGCAAGATTAGTGTGCAAGGGATATGGAAAATTTGAACGGATTGACTTTGAAGAAATATTTTGCACCTATGGCAAGATTAGAAGCAATCAAAATGCTTCTTGAATTTTCATTTTACAAAGGATTCAAAGTATATCAAATGGATGTTAAATCTACATTCTTAAATGGAAACCTTGAAGAGGAAGTCTACATTGAACAACTAAAAGGTTTTTAGTTGTCAGAGGATGATGATTATGTTTGTAGATTGAGAAAGGCATTGCATGGTCTAAAGAAAGCACCTAGAGCATGGTATTCTAGGTTAGACTAGCAGATGTAGCAACAAGGATTCAACAAGGGATGTGTAGAAAATAACTTGTATGTCAAATCTAAAGGTGAGGACATGATTATTATTGTTGTGTATGTTGATGACATCATTTTTGGAGGTAGCAATGATAAAATGTGTTAAATATTTTCTACACATATGCAATATGAATTTGAGATGTCAATGTTAGGAGAGTTTTCATTTTTCCTTGGCTTACAAATTGTACAAACTAATAATTAGATATTTATATCTCAAAATAAGTATGCTAAGGAGATGCTCAGTAAATTTTGCGTGAAAGATAGTAGACCAGTCAATACCCCCATGGTAATTGGATGCAAATTGAGTAAGTCAGATGAATTACTAGAGGAAAATTAGACTATGTCTAGGTTAATGATAGGAAGCTTGTTGTACTTAACTACATCAAGACCAGATATAATGCAAGTAGTATGTTTGGTCACAAGGTTTCAAGTTGCACCAAGAGATTCCCATGTCAAGGTTGTAAAAAGAATATTCAGATACATCACAAATACTATTTACTATGGACTATGGTATCCTAAGAGCAAGGACTTTTCTTCAATAGCATATACAGATGCTGATTGGGAAGGAAGTGTGGATGATAGGAAAAGCATTAGTGGTGGAGCATTATGTTTGGGAAACAAGTTAGTTTCTTGGATGAGTAATAAGGAAGAATCAATCACTCTATCCATTGCAGAAGCAGAGTATGTGGCAACATGTTGTACTCAAGTCCTATGGATGAAAATGGCACTTAAGGACATCAAGGTGGAGTACAAAGGACCTATCTCAATTCTTTGTGATAATTCAAGTGCCATAAAAAAAATCAAAGAATCTAGTGATGCACTCTAGAACAAAGCACATCTCCATTAAATATCACTTGATTAGAGAGAAGTTTGTAGATAAGGTGGTCAATATGGAGTATGTTCCAACCAAGAATAGGTGTCTAACATTTTCACCAAGCCTCTTCCCAAGAAACAAATTGAACATCTGAGGAAAAATTTGGGAGTAATTTCTCCCACATCATATCACTAGACACTAGTGATAGGGAATGAGTCCAAGGTGAGCTTCATTTACATTTCATTCATCACTGAAAATAGACCGGATAAATCAAGTTAGGTAACAATTTTTTTACAAATTTCTAACGACTTGATGGTTGAATGATCAAAGATTCCCACTTTCTCTTTGAATTTCATGTCAAAGGGGAAGTATTGTGTTAGGGGGAGTCTACCCTTTTCCATTGATGTCAAAGGGAGAGAAAGTAAGAAAATGCTCAATTGAGCAGAATGAGAATGGTAGAGATGCATATCAAAGGGAGAGAAACATTTGCAAATTCTCAAATGGGAGCAAGGTGAGAAAAGAGGAGCAAGATAAGTGAATTTCGTAGAAACTCCAATTGGTACAAAGCTATAATGTTACATATTTGAATTGATTTCAATTGGTATCAGACCAAATCAAACCCTTTGGTATGAACATTTAATTTTTCCATCAATATCAATGGGGGATATTGTTGCCATATTGCTGTCATTGATGTGAAAAGGGGATTAGGTGTGAGATGGAACTGATCTTGCATGAAAGGAATGTTGGAATTGATATAAAAGAAAATTCATTAATGTCAAAGGAAGGTTTTTGATTTAGTTCTGGAAGATGGAGTGTAGGTTGCAAAAGTTTCTGAAAATGTTGCATTGTTGTCATGCAACTTTGTCATGTTGTTGCAGTGAATTCTTCTAGTGTACAAGAGAAAAAATTGACTCTAGATTCGACATGGTTTTTTTGAGAGAATCTCAGAAATGTGATTTGTAGGTCCAAGGGATGAAGGATGAGCTCAAAAATGAATTACTTATGTCCTTGGATAAAATTAGGGTTTATCAGTTAAGCCTTAGGTGTGTACAGTCATGACAATGAATAGGTTTCACGTTTTCACATTGACTATGTACTAGTGGTAACTAGTCATTTAAGTTATAACTTATATGGCTTTAAGTTTGTTTAGTAATCAACCCCATTCACCTAGGAATCTAACTGATGTTGTCAATATGTTCTATTGGTGATTGAATGGTGTATGTTCAAAGTTAGTAGATCTAATGGTTATCACTAGATCTGGCACATCATGGAAAGCTCTTCAAAGTTGGTTTGTAGTTCAACGATGAGCAATGGAAGTCATTCAAGAGTCATGATCAAGTTGATTGAATGGTGCCTGGTAGCTCACTATGTCTATGGTGGGTCCCAGTTGAGCCTCGTGGAGATGCAAGAATTGGATGAGATCTAACAAGTTTTGATTGATTGATGCATTTTGAAGGAGAATAGACTTCAGTGGGTCTAGAAAACACCTAACAAGTGTTGATCAAATGATGCATGTTGAAGGATAATAGACTTTAGTGGGTCCAAAAAATATGTGGCTTAATCTCACTTGATTACTTCACATCACTGTTGATGGTTTGAGCGATGAGCAATGAGAGTGGATTGTGGTGTCACCAGAGACAAGTGTCTAAAGGTTATTGCATTGTTGGGTGTTAGTGCATAACACTTACACATCCTTGAGACACAGATTTCAGTGATGAGTGATGAGTTTTGATTTTCATTGGAGTATGATGTTAGAGGAAGACATGTGGCATAAGCCCACCATCCCATGGAGATTTAGTGGGACCATTGTCTATGCTAGTGGGATAGCGAGGGACGATGCATATTGATTTATGGTTGATCCAACTATGATTTGTGTGTCTCTATGCATCGCAATAATGCAAGGTCGAGGTATTTGCAAAATAGTGATATTTTATGGATGACAGAGATTCAAAGGAGGCAATCAGCTGGTGGTTGCTGCATCGTGGAAATGAATACAAATGTCAGGAGTAGTATGGAAATATGCAATGGGTTTTTTTTCAATGGAAGTGAAATCAATGATGAAGGTTTAATGACATTTTATCAGACAAGCATGTTTTAAAGATGTGACGGTGAATGGAGATCATAGGATCATTGCACAAAGGAAAGAGATCGACGACCCAAATTTGAATGAAGTAATCATGAATAGCTAACTCCCTGTAAATTGGATTTTTTCCTACAAACCCACATGGGAGAAAGAATTAAATGTTCTACCTACATCAATGATAGTTGTAATGAGATTTTATGCACAAAGTGGTGGCATAGATGGACACAGAGACAAGGATTGAGATCAAATTGAATGATTAGAGGGATGCATTAAATGCATATCCAATCTTAGGGTTTGATAGAGAAGGAATGGGAGAAAGTTCTTTTCACTGGAAATTAATGTTGTGCAACTCAATACAACTACATGACAAAGGAGAAGAGATTTTGAAACCTAATAGAAGATCTAACGATGGAGAATTTTGACGAAATGATCATCACTTAGCTCTACACAAAACACATGAGAATATCATTTAAGGAGTGCAACTAAGAGGAAGCACAATGGAGTGATAATAGAGTAGAAGATTTTGCACTGTGTAGAAGTGATTTTGAGCTCCTGAGACAGATATAGAATACTCAAAATAGAAAAGGAGAGCTGCAAAAGTGTATGGTGGTGCATTGAGGTGGATCGATAATGGACTAAAGAAGGAGAGGATCAAAGCTAAAATAGTGGGGTGTAGAGTAGTGAAGAGATTTTTTGTGGCAACATGTAGTTGAGCAGTTGCATAGTAAGCTATAATTATGTGTATGTGCAGGATCATGATGGGCCAAAAACTAGCAATATGATGAGTATGTGGCTGACAACTATTTTTTTACCCAAAATTGATGAAACAAAAAAGGTTTTTAAACGAGATTCTTAGCTTTCCACTAATATAAATTATGTTTTACTTTGAATTTAATAAGTAATTATTATTCATTTTCTACTCAAATTATGACTAAAGTCTTGATTGATAGGCTGATTGAAAAACATCTATAACCTTCAAACGATATCACATTTTTTGAATCCAAAACATGTGTCACATTCTATGCTTCACATACTATAGGATTAAAAAAAGAAAAATTGAATTTCATGAAGTTTTGACCAAGTTAAGGTGGTTAGACATACGAGTGTTTATATTTTTTAACAAGTTGTAATTAAAAACTCATAATTAATTATTTACTTGGAAAAAAATTACCAAACAATATGCATCACATTGGGTCATGAGTCCTCTACTTATATCTAAAATCTTATAAAAAAATATTATCATTTTATTGTGGTTAGGGTGCTCAAACAGACACCTACTTCTTATTTTTTCCCTAAAATTTTATAGTCAAACAAACCTAGTAGTTTAGAAACTACATTCAATTTGCTAAAAATTCTATTCTTACATATTTTTTAAGTAATATACATAACTTATTCAAATTTTTACGTCAAGTTGCCTAACTCTGATTTTTTTGAGTTTTTTGCCACTTAAGGGCCTATTTTTTCCATGATGATCCTACACATACTCTAATAGTGATTTGAGTTCCTTAGGAACAAATTTTAATCATCCTTTATGTAGTAAATCTAATTGGTTGGTGCCATCAGATCACTGAGTTGGTGCTTAGTTCAGGGGATTGGTGTTTTCTTAGGGTTGGTACCCTTAAACCTTTTAACAGAACATTATTGCTTGTGAGGATGGATTAGGACAATATATCCTAGTAGGATTTTCTCACTATGGTTTTTCCCATCTTGGGTTTTCCATGTATATGGTGTGTTATGTGATGCTTGATTATGTGCTTGTTTATATTTTTTTAATCATATTTTAATTTGCACACTAAGTTTTTAAAAAGTTGTTGGCACTCTCAAATTTTGCAAATTTGAAGTGCCCATTTCAAAAAAAATTCCTTTGCAATCTCAGTACACTTGAAGAATCTACCTAAGTGACCCACTTTGGAGGGTCATAATTTCAAGCCTGTTGATTTTCAAGCCAAATCCCTTTAAGGACCCACTCATGTGACATATGAGAATTTGTATGTCAATTTTCAGCTTCCTATAATAAGTTTTGTTAGGGTTTTAAAAAGTGAAGCTTAAGGGTTTTGACACTTTTATGTTGTTTGCAAAGTAGCCTCGCGTTTAAGCTTGTATTTTGCAACGTGTTGACTGTCAAGTCAAAATGATTGTTTCCCTCAAGTGTCCATATCTAAATGACCTCACATGTCAAGTTTTAGAGTTCCATGAGCTGATTTGCTATTTTTAACAGATCAAAACCAAATGCAATTTCTCCAGTTGTGCATTTGTATTTCTTGACAACATTTCAGAGAGGTCAACTTCGACCCTCAATATCTTTTGATGAATGATGTTTCAAGCTAAGATCTCTTGTACACGTGCTCACTGAACCAAAATGATCTACTGTGTCTAGTGGCAGCTCACCAGGAGATGATTTGGTATTTTCCAAAGAGGTGATTGGATTTGTTTTAATTGATTCTAAATAGGTTGCAAAAAGTTCAACTAAGCAACTTTGAGGTTGAATAAATTTTAGCTCGTGATCCATTTCTCTAAGTTGTCTATTGTATTCAATTCTCAGGTCAGAGGTCTACATGCCTACAAGCTTTTATGTCTTCAAGAGGTTGTTTGCCCAATTTTCAAAGCTGATTCCAAAGCCCACTAGGCCAGTTTTGCACATTTTGCAAATATGACTGAAAGCAAGTTCTGATGGATTTCACTTCATGTTTTCACTCCAAATGCACTCAAAATCTGCCTCATAGCAATTTAAGCACGAAAGTTGTATGAAAACTTTTTTTTTTTTAGCCAGGGCCACATGGAGACCTGGCATGCCTTATACAATTATGAAATGGTCTGAGTTTCAATATTGGTAATGAAATGTAGTCAGTGATGTTGTCACCAAAATCACAAGAATGCATGAGTATTTAGATTCATATGTGAATCACCCTGGTGGTGAAATGTGGAGGCCAATGTTGATACAATGGAGGACAGTATTGACTAGGATGCTCTAAATATGGTGAATGTAATCACACACACAACTTTGATCAAAGGGATTTTGTAAGGGACTGTGTGGATAACTCCTTGTGAGTGTTTTGATAAATAGTCACTCCATGGTGTAGCTCAAGTTTAGGATTCTTTTGCTGATCTCCCTGGGAATGCAAAGACTAAGAGAACCCATGTCGCTTTCCTCCAGTGTTGTGTCCAAAAGCAATTGATGAAAAGGGGTAGAGCATTAAATGGAAAAGATTAAAGAGTTGAGTTTTGCTAGTAATGGTCTTGCAGACATAGCTAAGTCTACTTTGAAAGAGTTAGAGAAAAGAAGGCCTCAAAGATCTCTTGATGGATTTGATTCTCTTATTACTTTGTGTGGTGCTCTTGGTAATAAAGATGAAGTTTATAGAATGTGACACCAAGAACATGAAGTAGTCAAAGAGGAGCAACATACACACTAAATAAATTTGTTGAAAAGTCTAAAAAAACTGTGAAAGTTGCGCCAGAGGAAAACAAAGCACCATCAGCATAGATAAAGTATGCAGCAATTGGAAGCATAGACATGGCCGATTGACACAAAATAGAGGTGTTGATAAGGTCTTCTGAAACTGCCAAACAAATGCAGCTATCAGATTATCAAGGATGACGCCCAATGGACAGGGCATATAAACCGCTCAACAAAGTCCCAATTGTGGTCTCAATGAAATGAAGGAAAAATGCACACAATATGAATTTTTTGAAAGGTCTTACAAACTAGTAAGCAAATGCAATGTTAGAACTTCTTGTGGAAAGTGAATGGAATAGAGGGCGGGGCACTGGGGATAGGAATCCAATGAAGCACAAAGGTTGTAGGAACTTTACAACAAATGCAACACAATGAGAGGAGTTTCCTTTGAATTCTCTATGTTGCGAAAGATAATGATTGGGGACGCCACCATTCCAAGTGAAAGGGGAATGATCCATAGTCACACACTTGGGGAAAGGGGCACCATATCTACTACGTGTATGTTCCAAATGGATTGTTAAAATACCTTGGAAACTCTAATCAAATGTAACTAGCATATGCAATGCTAAACAAAATGGAGGGCATGCACCATAGATGCATATGTTGAAGAGACTTCTAAAAATTTAAAATGAATGCAATGAGGGAACCCTATGCCAGGGCTAGCTCACAAAATGAATATTGAAGAGGCTTTAGTGCAACTGTGAAGTGAGCAACCACACTGGTTGAGAGCAGTATATATACAAAATTCATTTGTTGAAAGCTTCAAAAATAAAAAGGAAACAAATACATTTTACATTGCAGGAAGTAAGCGGCGCTTGCAAGGGTTTCATGGGCATCCAACCAAGTACTAAGAACAACGAAAGGAAACATAAGGAGTTCAATGGAGGCTACCACAATGCCATACAAAAAATGAAATGCATCAAGTGGTAGTTGTGAGGTAGCTTTCACACCAAATGAAAGAGAATGCATGGAACAAGTCAACACCATGGAGCAGCCCCGAATGATAAATGAAAAAAGTGCACAAAATGGATTTGTCAAAAGACTTAAAAAAATTTCAAACAAATGAAAATATCTGAAACAAGAACCAACCACCATCGATCCAACAGAAGGGTCTGATTAGCACAAAATGAAGCCGCCATTGAAGATGCAGAACATGGAGCCATACATGGAAAATGGTGAGATTAGGATAAAAATGTGAAGAAAATAGGCAATGAAAAGATCAACGGCAGAGATTGGATATGAAATTGCACCCAAATCACGGCTGTCCCCCAGTGGATCGCCCAACCAAGGTGCTCACCTTTTAATCCCCACGAGACAATGGAATTGCACCACATGGAAGTGGTGAGCCCAAGAAGGATTGAATGCACGAGAAAAGTTTTGTCACCTCAGTTTAATTTCTTGAAAAGTCTCCCGTTTGAAAAGAAAAAAATTTGAGATCAAATGTTGCTGGGTATTGCCCGAATAAAATAAAGATATGTGGGCTTGGGAGAACTAAAAGGCATGAGATGGGAATACTAAGGGAAGCTTTCGTCTTTTTTAAAAAGAGCCCCATAAAAGTTAAATATAAAGTGAGGCACAGGTAGAACTTTTATTTGCCCCATAAGTTTTTTAAATGTTTTCATTTTTGTAAAGTGAAATAAAACTAGGAGGAGCAAATATTTAAATGGAACGTGAAATTTTGTGCATGGGAATGATGGGAGAAATATTCTCTTTGCTAGAGAATAAAAGTGTAAAAGTGAAATATTTTATTGCTAGGCAATAAATGCATGGTGAATAAAGTAATATGTAGAAAAGGCAGAAAATATGAAGATTTCATGGGCACAGTGGTATTTTTTCACTTCTAAGGGTAAAATGGAGAGAATTTCCACCGGCAGATTTTCTATTTCAAAACAAAGGTGAATGAAGGTAGAATTTGGAGGCAAAAAATTTGTTGATGCAAAGAGAGATGAGAGAAGCTTTGCTTGTTGCTAATGAGTGAGAAAGAGGCTTCCAGATGTCTTCAACGAGTTAATTTTAAGGCTGCTTCTATTCTCCTATATCTTCTCTTTTTCTCTCAATTGTAATGGATTCTGATTCTGGATTCCAAATTATGAAAGCTCTGCAAGGAAAGCAGAAGCTTTGGGTAGAATTGTAATGCTAGGGTGATTGTAACTGAGTCATTAATCTAAACATGTGTGTTCTAGATTATGCTTTCATGTTATTTTAGTTGATAATTGTCTCCATGGCTGAATTGTAATACTTTTTTGGATTCAATAATAAAATTGTCTGAGTCTTTTCATTCACATTTTTCGCATTTGAGTTACATATGTTGTTGCCTTCTGTTATGAGAATGATGTAATTGCTTTAAAGAATG
Source organism: Sequoia sempervirens (assembly GCA_007258455.2). Classification (NCBI taxonomy): domain Eukaryota; kingdom Viridiplantae; phylum Streptophyta; class Pinopsida; order Cupressales; family Cupressaceae; genus Sequoia; species Sequoia sempervirens. The sequence goes on from VDFB02281492.1 coordinate 335,084,256, forward strand.
ACAAGCTGCATTTTATTATTGCCTATTATTCAGAGAATAGTGTAATTACTTCAACAAATGTGACAGGAGTGTTGTGTTTTAGGTGGATTTATAAGAAGAATTATCAAATAAAACTTTAGTGGTCTGGTTGTCACAATGTGATAACATTTGCAAATATCTTTAGAGCATGTTCAACACTATAGGATGAATGTTGGTTATATGACTTCATAGCTCATTTCTTGGCACTAGTCCATTATCATGCTTTTGTTGTTTTTAGTTTGGTCCCAATTCTTTAAATCAAAATTCATTTCAATTTTGTATTGTGAGTACTTGTATCTGTCATGTTATCCATGCTAGTTGATGAAATTCATTCAATGTCTTGCTAATAATGAGTGTTATTTTATGTTTCTTAGCATAATTTTGTGAGAACATTATCTGTTAAGTAATATCTCATGAAATATTTGTTTGAATCTTTACATGTTTCTAAAGGGTCACCCCCTAGGTCCTACAGAGCCTAGAGTATATGGGAAATGTGTTCGAATTCTATTTCCTGTCAGTTGGCCAAATCCTCCATTGAATCTGATCATTAGAAAGTGGCTAGTGTATAGGATTCACTGATCTAGTTCGATTTGGAGCACCAATAGATGTTAGTCCACTCAAAAGTTTAAAGGGTCAAATTTTTAGTATCTATTGATTCACCCCCCTCTTAATAGATTGTTGTGTTCTAACAAACCTAAGTCAAACCCAGTTTCATATTCCAAATCAAGCTTCTTCTGTCTGCCCTTAGTAACCTTCTTAGGTTGATTAGGAACAATGTAGGACTTACCTTTCTCAGAGATAAGGAGCATAAGGCCCACATGAAGAATATGGTTCTTGGGATTATTCCTGTGATCTCTAATACCAAATTCCAAGGAAGAAAGAAAATAAAAATGAAAGGAAACCTTTTTCTTATGCCTGATATGGTTGAGAAGAACAAAATAAAATAAAGAAATACCCATCAAGTGTAAAGTACCTGATGATTTACTTAGCAACATCTCCCTGAATCGCCTTAATAGAGCTATGATAGTAACCTCTGTATTTGGCCCTCTCCATTATATTCCTTTTTTCATTATTGAAGAAGATTTCCAACACAACATGCAAATCCTTTTGTCTGTATAACTCTCCTACCCTTGGTAGAAAGACCTAAAAACCCTATTTTTCTAGCCCTAAACAAAAGCCTCCATCGACTTAGGGTCATTGCCATGGATTCTCTCCATGTATGGCATAACACCTCCCAACTACAACCTTTCTCAAACTTTTTCATTGGTCTTCAAAGTATCATAGGAGAAAAGTTCAGCTCTATTTTGGTCACCACCCATGATCAGAGCCACCAAAAACCACATAAGCTTGAAAAAATTATAGAGAATGATAAGAATCCTTGAGAATAAAGCCTTAGAGCCACCCACAATCCATGTGGGAGAGGTTAGGTGGAAAATGGCACTAATTAATCTAGAAAGTCACCTCTTATGGATGATAGTCAAGTCAACAAAACATAAGGCCAAATTGGAGTCGAGATCACACAAATAAATAATCTGCCACGTGAGTTCAAGCTCATGTGAAATAAGGTAATGATGAAAATATCCACCTCCTTATCATGTTTGTAAATCATAATTTAAACTGGCTAGGCCTTTGATGGGTAGGGGGTTGTTCCCTTCCCATATCATATGATCATTAACCCCAACGTTATCAAAAACATTAGCAAGATAATTTCCCTCTCTAAAGATATGAGAAATGTAGCATTCATCAAAGGAGTTCAAGATTTCCACTATATCCAAAATGAGAGATTCGACCGTACACGAAGGGGGTGAGGATTTCTTAAGGTTGTTAATAAAATTTAGAGAGTCACCCTCAATCCAAACCTTCCTAAAAACTTTAGATTGAGCAACCTTCAACCCATGATAGGTAGCTAAGATGTTCATAGCTAAGATGTTCTATATTATGTTTCTTCATATATATTCTAGAGTTTCTCCATATCAAGAGTATTCTAGTGTTCCTTAGTATAGGGTCTATTGTTTCTTTATCATGATTCAAACTTGAGTCCTTGAGTGACTCTAATATGGTTTCTAGCACTAGAATTATCTTTCCTTTACTTTCCTAATTAAGGACTCCAATGATACTCCACTAGTGTGCTTCCAATGTTTCTTTGTAGTAGGCTATTTCATTGGGGGGGTGAATAGTCTCTTCTTTGTCTCTTTTGTGGGGGGTTTGATGGAACCATTAAAATTTGCATGTTCCATCACAAAATCCTACTAAAATTTGGGTTAAATTTGTATATGAGGGATTAGGGTTTTTGTTTATTGTCACTATTCAAGGGTTTTATGTTATCTAGGATCCCTCTTAAAAAACCCTGGAGTTTATATCCTTTCTAAGGTTTTCATTATCTATTGACTCCTTACTATTGATTCTTGGTCTTTTAAGTCATATCAAGTATGCCATCAAAACCCATGAAATAACCGACCATTTGGTCTAGTTTTTTCAGTTGTCATATGTTGGGCCATTATTTTAATTTTTTGAAGTCAAGCTAAATATTTCTTGCTAAAATAATTTGAGCCTTAAGTCATTAATCCCATGGGTTTTTGTCCCATCGACCTAGTTAGGTCACCTTCTTAAATATAACAATTTTGGCATGTGCAGATATGAAAATTCCTGATGACCATTTGATCGTCATGAGTAGATCTTGGTCATTTCCTACATTCCCATTCTATTTCACTACCTATTTTTTTATTCTCATGGGCTAGTAGGCATTAAGCCATGTGTCTTGTGCATTGGTGGGCCTAATGCTTTGTTAAATATTGTAGGTGTTATTAAAAGGAAATCAATGGTGGTCATAGAATGGTGTGGCTACATCTTGGCCACTCCCCACCATCCTATTTTTTTAATTTATTCATTAAAATAACCTCAAGGGCTGAAAAGTGGTCACCACATGCCTTGTCCAACAATGGGACAAGTATTTCCAAGTGGTCAGCAAGCGGAGCTTTGAAGAGAATCAACGGTCGATAGTGGGTGACATGGGTCAATCCTGACCGCTCCCCACTATCCCATGCAAGTTCCACCCTTAATGCTTTCTTCTCAATGAGGAGACAGGCGATTGCCACATGGAATAACCTAAGGGACATGGAAAATAAAGTGTGCACTACTAAAGGAAAGTATAATGCACGTGTTTAAGATCTTTTAATCTGGGTCGTTGATTATGTCAGAAGAATAAGGGCATGAACAATTGGTCTTGGATTAAGGTGTGAGTATATCAAGGCATTGTGATTTAATCTCAACCCTTCCTTGTCTCCCTACCAACAAAAGTTTCACATGGGTTAAGACTCATGGAAGCGAGGGGAAGAAGGCATGTGGATTCTACCTACAACAAAAAAAGTAATGGTGGAGCCCATAGATCACCAGCAAGTGGTTCCATGTGGCTTACTATCATTTGATAAGTATTTTGGTTGTGTACAGTTAGATTTTTCAAATCAAGCTAACTAAATCTAGATCGTCCATCAGTTAACATGCCTACACGATCAATGGATGGTATTCAAAACTTAGTTTGAGGGCAAGTGAGTTGTTCTGGTTCATCTGAGTGAGCGTTAATAATGGAAAGGACATCAAGCTACCAAAGCAGTAGGTTGCATAGCTATTATTAAAACCTATCTTGAAAGCATGATTGAGCATTGTGAAGAATATTATACACACTTGGAGAGCTTGTGTTATGGTTTTCAATATTTTTTGACATCGAGGCTAGAGTTATCAACCTACAAAAAAACTAGTAAGTAAATTACTACCTTCCCATCAGAATTATGGATAAATTGTAGTTTCCCAAACCTTTGAGTCAATTAGGGTTTTTTTGGTTTTATATTTTAAGGTTTGACGTTCATAAGAGAGAATTTTTTAGTCCTACATTGTCATAATTGGTGTCAAACCCTTATCTGAGCCATAAGTCTTGTTCCAAAAAACTAGAAACCCTACTTTGTAATACTTTTGTATCATAGTTCCAAAAGAATAATCAAAAGCATCTTCGTCTAAAGGGGAAGCTTCTGCTCCCAAAATTATTTTGAGTAAAGACCTTAGTGACCAATTGCCACCCTCAACAATTGAAAAATCAAAGGGTCAATTGCTACTCTGAGGTTTGCAAGTAGTTGAGGGTTTTATTGATAAGAATGGTTCTATTAAGGATGCTAAATTATCTTATACTAGGTGGGAATTGTTCTTTGGTTGGTTCAGAAATAGAAACATGGGTATTTCAATGGGTAAACCCTAGAATTGTGACCTAGGGAGGTTTATTGTACCCAATGTCTACATTGTTGTTAACTTGCTTAAAGCAGTAGCCACCAATTATGATCTAGTTACAAGGACTATAAGAATCTATGATGGGATGGAAATATTTAAAATTACAAATGATGAATTTTCTCATGTCTTAAAACTCACTAGGTGGAGTGATGAAATAACTAAAATCAATGAAAACACTCTTAAGGAGGAATATGATAAGACTAAGATTGCATTCAGAGTCCACATACTACCAATATTTTTTGCAAAAATTGTGGGCCAAAGGATTATCTTGGCAAAATCTGATAAGGAGACTTTCCCTGTTAGTTATTTTGTTTCTTATTTCCAAAAAACCTTTTACTCCATTTTCCAAATAATTGGTTATGATCCTATCATGGGAATGCCTATGGCATGGATGTAAATGGCAGCCCATATTCAACACTACCAATATTGTATTTATATGACTATGTGGGGTTTCTTATAGAAAGAATTCATGAGGGTTTGATAATGTTGAATAAAGGTGTAGATGGAGTAAGGTTTAGCTGGTACACATTGCTAATGCATATGTTTCTATTTAAAGGTGCATCTTACTTTGGGAGGAATATGAATTTCGATAGGAAGGAGGGTAACTTGGATTTTCTTAATGAGTTTTGGACTAATGCCTTGGATAAGGATGACATGACATATGATTATGTGACATTTGAGAACTTGTTTGATTCAAAATAGAAAAGATCCCTAGTTGTGAATATAACTAGAATTCCCATAGCCCTACATGACTTATTGAGACCTAAGGAAAGAAGACCTAAGTTGGGAGTTGATCATAATTGGGGAGATGTTATCCCCTATCCCTATTACACTGTTTTGAGAGTCTATGGTTCCACTGTTGCACCTCACCGACTACCAAAATATGTCCCAAAGAGAATTGGTTTCCTTGAGGTAATATGACAATTGGAAAGTGTGGACAACGAACATTTGTTGAATCAAGGAAAATGAACATGTTTTCCTTCATACATATGCTTTTTTGATTTTGTGATGACAAAGGGAGGTTGGAATAAGATACTTGATATACTCAAGGCCTTCCACATGCAAAGAGCAGTAGAGAGGAACATGTATGATCCTAAAGGTTTCATGGCTTGGCTAAAGGAAACGAAAAAGAGTTACAAATTTATGCACATTTTCCAATTCCTAAAGGATGTGATGAGAAATGCATTTGAACTTTTGGAACAAGGAAAAAGAAAAGCAAGGTGGATTGCTTTCAATAATATACAAAGAAAGATAAAGAATAAAAAACTTGACTTCAATATTCTTCCATAGATTGAGAATGTAATGCAAAAGGTGAAACATGTATCACAAAATTTTAAGACAATAGTAGGACACCTTGAGAGAGAAGGGTTGATTAGAGATAAGGGGAAAGCCCCCATTGAAGAAGAATAGGGTGGGGGAGAAGTACCTGCTATGGAAGAGAAATCTACATCTCAAGCCCTTGAGGAACCAAAAATAAAGTTATTTTTAAAGAGAAAAGGTAAGGCAAAGAAATGATGTGGTTACTACTCCATCCGAACAAGAGGAGCAAAGATCTCTCTCTCCTATGCCACAAGTACCACCACCATCTCCTCCAAGGTCAACAAATCCTGAAATTATGGATATTGATGCTCCACTACTAAGTGCATCACCACCAAAAGAACCACTATTGAAGAAGAAAAAGGTTGAAGTAACTAGTTTGGTGGACTTTTCTAATGAAGAATCTGATGATGATATTTGGGTATTAGAGTAGGAAATCCAAGAAGGAATTCCCATTGCACTAGAAACGATGGAAACACAACAATTAAGTATGATTTTGAGTAAAGATGACCTCACTGGGCTTAATGGTAAATATGATATTTGGGTGGAAGCATGCACAAAGTTTTTGGATGATGATTCATTTGTAAAGTCTCAAGATTTTATGGAGTTAGCATATAGGGCTAAGAGAGATCAATATGTCAGCATCTTGGCCAAAGAAAGAAGTCTGCATCTAGAATTTCCTGATGCTACTATCTAGGAAAAGTTTTTGAATGAAATGAGGGCTAAGTTCCAAAGGATGACTGCAAAGGAAGGTAGAGAGTTGGTGAGAAATAGTGGTATTTTATTACTTCTAGAGTGGTATTTTGCTTCTTCCATAGGCTTTGATTCCATAAAGAGATGTGAGAGACCTCACTACAATTCAAAAAGAAGAGGCTGCAATTTCATTGCAAGGGTCTACCTTTAGTGAACAAATGGGATGCATTAGCTATTTGGTCTCTAGCCCCAAATACAAGGAAGCCTGACATTACCACGCCTACACCTAAATACAATGGAGGCCTAATAATAAAGAGAGTGTCAGAAACACCAGTTCTAGAGGAAGCAAATATGTTAGTACATGTTGCACAATTCACAAGGGCCACTATAGAATTTGTAACTACAGAAAAGGAGAAGCTCAGGACAAACTACGCAATAATTTTTTAGTTGAATATGGAAAGCTTGAAGAACACAATATGTAGTTACAAACAAAAGTAACATTATTGGAGAAGTTTCAAAGTTTGTGACTAGGAAAGCATAAGAAAACTGGTGTTAACTCCCCTACCACTTCACAAGAAGCTACACCCACCAAATTTACTAGTGAAGTAAGTTCCTCATTGGAAATTGTGCCATAGAATATGGGAAGTGTGCCCATTTCAATAATAGAGGCTAGTACATCAAAAATGCCACAAGCTGAGAAAGATATCAACATGGAGGAGTATAAATAAAAATGTGACAATCATGATAGGGAGGTTTTTAATAGTAATATGGAGATTGTCATCTGAGTATTGGAGCATCTAAACAGAGGGGTGAATAACAGATTAAATAGAATGCATGATAACTATTCATCCATGGTGGTTGTTATAAATAATTTTGAAAATGACAGGGAAAGAGCCATTCCACTTATGGAAACATGGATCCCTAGGATGAAGGAACTAAGATTGTTGTCATTTGGAGCTAAACATGATGCTAACCCTCCTAAAAAGTTTAAGCCCACTCATAATCTTGTGGGTAAAATTGAGGGCTCAAGGGGAAACATTGAAACTTTGGATGTCAAAATAAGGGAATTGGTAAATTCCTTTCATAAATCACATCATGGTCTCCTCCCATCCATTCTAAGGGATTATGGTAGCATAAAACCCTACAAGAGTGGAGAGATGAAACTAATAAAACCATTTCAGAGCAGACAATTTTAATTTATCAAAAACATGATATAGGTACACTGAAAAGAAATATGGATATGTTGGCTCATGTAGAGATTGTCTTGTTAGAATTTGATAGGGAGGCCAATCAAATTGTTACCAAGTATTCACCTTACAGTGAAAAGGCAGATGAGGTCACAAATTTAAACTAGCCTAATGAAGAGGAATTCTTGGCATGGAGAGAAAAATACTTGGAAGGGCTAGGGATTAATATGAAATGGCAGGGTGCTGATTTGAATTTTGTATTTTTAAGTATATGATCATGATGAATAACAGATAGGTGAAAATGCACTACATAGGCTATATTTGGTATTGATTAGGATTTTGCTAAAGTATAGAAAATATAGTGCATTTTCTTCAAATTGAATTGGTGACAAGTCTATAGACGTGGACATATTCTTTGTCCTTTCCTTTCCATTTCATGATTTCTTTCATTTTCACTTTGTGTGTGGGAATAATTTTTGAGGAAAATATTTGAAGATGCCTTTTGAAAGGTGGGAGTGGATCACCAATGATGAATGAAGACTACTCCTATTTCACACATGTTTCCCACCACTTGGGAATGCAGTGTAACTAAAAATGGAATATATGTTGTAGCAGTCCAATTGGGTAATGACATGTGTACTTTCTGGCTAGAGGCTTGCTTTTCTCCTTCATTTCTATAAGAAGGAATTCAGGGCTATAAAATATGGGTTTATTGTATTGCAATCAACATATTGAATTGTAAAAAGAATATCAAGCATGTTTTGATTCTTTTTCTTAAGTTTTGAGTCCATGTAATAACAAAGATAGCAAGTACAATCTAAGAGATGCCAATTTCATGGCCATTTTATCTCCTCTATACTTGTTCTATGAGTTATGAATGATATAATCAAGGATTGTTTTGTTCATCTCCATTTGAGTTCCAATGCATGTTTAGTTTCATTCTTTCTTATTAATTCAAGAGATGAATGCAAATGCTTGGGTGAAACTATTAACTCATAAGAATTATGTGCTAGGATATCTTTAAGAAGTGGTGGTCAAGAATGCTATATGGAACTATAATATAATTTTTTTTGAAGTTTATATGTCACTATCTATAATATTTGTTATCAGGTTGCATAGGTTAAGATTGACTCCATGTTTAGGATAAGGCACTGGTTCAAGCAAAGTATTCATAATTTAGTTTTTGGGTTGATTCACCTCCAAATCACTTTTGTTCAGAAACTTTTGAATGAGTACCACTATAGGTATTTTGTGATGAGTTTCATTATTCTCATGCTCCAAGTGTAGGGTATTGCTAAAGAACCTCCATCCTTTTGATACACTACATTTTTGAGTGATTTTATGAGAAATTATCTATTGTTTACAATGTATTTAAATAGTAGCCATATAAATTCTTGAGCGTACATTGTGGGATCACCCTCATGGGTTTCATAGAGCCCAAAGTGTAGGAGTAAATTTTTTGCAACTTCTACTTGTTTGTTGGAAAATTCCTTTAGATTGCTAATTATTGGAAATGGAAAAGTCCATAGGTAATTCTGAAGATCAGCTTGGTTCTTAAAAACAACCAACAAATTAGCGACTCTTCTAGGGATTTTCTAAGTCCAAAGTCTCAAGTTCAGATCTGGTAGAGTCAGAGTTGAGTATTTTATTATATTATTCTTTACTGCTTGAGGAATAATAGGTTCAAATTTTGTTGCAATAGTCACATCACATCTAGTCTTATCCATCAAGTCCTAGTTCATTCTCTCACCTTGTGTTGGGTTATGTTAAAATTTTTTTTTGAGGTTGCAAGTACAAAGTTGAAGTGCAATCACTTTCTATTTCCTAGCATGCTGAGTGGTGACTCTAAGATCTCATAGACCAGTGTAAAGATAAACTCTCAAAGAGAATGTGAGAAGTATTTTTACATATTGTTTGATACTATGAAGAAGACTAGAAGCTACACGAAGAAACATCCTGAGCAGAAGCTAGAGCCTGAATTTGCAAAAGATAAGCAACCAACATGGGTGAAGAAAACTACCAAATTGGGTAAGTCTATAGAATCCCTTGCTGATGCATCTCCTACTTTGAATATTGAGGTAAATAGCACAAATATCCATGGAGAAGAACACATTCAGTTGAAGGGCCTAATGTAGATTGAGGGAGTTTTCCTATTGAGGAAGTTTTTGACAATGAATTCAATGTGTCAAGAGATGAAGCGGTGTTTTGGGATAAAAACAAGTTCTCAAAACCTTTGACCCCTGGTGTTAGATTTGTCTTTAATGGAAATAATATCAAGCCAAGAGGTGAATCTCCTAATGTAGAAGTGCATATTTCCATTGAGGAAGACCCAGTTAATCAAGCCTATTATAATCTTGTGCCCAGTGAGGCTGGAAATATTTTAGAAAATGAAGAGGACATAGATAAAGACATGCAAGCCTTAGAAGAGGAAGAACTGAGGATTAAGGAAGAAGAAGAGAATAGACTAAAGGAGTTGAAGGAGAAGGAAGATAAGATTAGAGATAAGCAACTTGAGAGAGATGCTTGAAAAAAAAAATATAGAGGATGAGAGAAGATGTTGCTAGGCATAAAGCCTTCACTGAAAATGTCTCCAAGTTGACTGCTGAGATTACCCATGAAATTCCTAAAGTAATAGTCCAGATGGGAACCTTTATTGCTAATACCTATACCACATCTGTTGTAACTTCCAAAGCCCCAAATCCTTCTGCTACTACTAAGAAATATCATTTGTAGATCATGGGAAGAAGCCCATTGATCAGACAAAGAAGACTACCTTCAAAAATTTCAATACCAACACTAGTACAAATGCCCATCCTTCATCTATTAAAAACTGCACAAATAATGCTAAAATTAATCTTACTCCATTCACTGCACCTCTAAATCCTTATATTTTGAAATTGTAGTTGGAAAATGATAAACTGCAAGAAGATTTGAAGAAAGCTTAAATAGAAGCTACTAATGCAAAAATAGCTAGGAATATTGCTTTTCTTAAAATGTCCACACCAAATCTAGAGGCTTCAAGCTCTAGATAGAATGATAGTGAGTCACAAAAGAAGAAGTCTGAAGGACACACTACCAGTGGAGGTGGTGGTGGGGATCAAGGTGGTGGAGGTGGAGGAAATGAGAAGAATAAGAATTCTTATTTTGAAGATGATGAAGGAAAAAAGAAAGGCGGTGGTAACGATGGAGAGGGAAAAGGAAAGGATGGGAATCAATCTAATAAATGAAAGGATGATGAGCATACAAATGATCATAGGGACAAAAATACTAGAAGACTAGTGCAAGTAGATAGGTATCAACAATTGTGTTTCATTGGAATACTTGGCTATCTTAACCCATTCCTTGAACATTTCAGGCTTGCTCTAGTAAGATTCTTTGGAAATAATGTGGTGAGTAGTGAAGATCATTTCAAAGCCTTCACCATTTTCATAGATGACTTTGAGGTGGAAGCATAAGATTTCATGATGAAATTGCTCATACAATCCCTGATTGGGGATGCCAGGGAGTGGTATCAAATTTTTTCTTTAGAAAGTATAGGCTCTTGGGAAGAATTTAAAAGGTTGTTCATAGAGAAATATGGGGATAAGACAGATTCAAGGGGTGATCCCACAATATTGGTTTACAATTTTTGGCCAAACTAGACATTGAACTAATTTTTTCTAACTAAATATTCACTTTCAAGCACTTATAGCAGCTAAACCATGAGGAATTTGAAGATGATGCCAACTAGTGATTTGTGATATTTTGTTTGTAGTTTCTAAATATTTTTTTTTCAAAAATTTTGGAATCAGATTGCACTTCTTTATCTATCTTTTTCGAAAACTAGTTTTTTTAGTAAACACCATTTTTAAGGAGTGATGCTCACCATATACAACATAATTTTTTGTCCATGAAGGATAAAATTCTATTTTTTTCGAATTTAGATTTTTAACTATGATATCTAGTGCTTTCATTTGGTTTCATAGTGTTTTATTGAATATTTTTTCCTTAATCAAGTTTCGAAGTCAAACCAATTACAATTCATAATTAGGCAGACTATTTACAACATAACTTTTTTTATATGTATTGAAATTCATTTTTTTTGTTGGATCAAGGACTTCAATATCTAGTGCACTCATATTTTTCAAATTTTTTTTGATAATCTGCTATTTTTCCACATGTACAGAACAAAGACCTTGGTTTTTTGTGAAAAACCTACATTGACAAGAAATAAAAAATAAATATAATAATTAAATTAAATTTATTTAAAATTATAATTTTTGGGAAGCTTATAATAAGGACTACATAGTTAAAAAAAATAAATTTTAAATGAATTCATTTGATCCCCTAAAAGGTAAATCAAAAGTGGTTTTATCAACATTTTGATAGGTGTAAAGGAGACTCTGTTATAGGTATGTTTTAAAACTAGGGGGGTTCTATCTGAGGGGGTTTGATCTAAGGTGGTTTGATCAAACCCTCTTTAATTGGAATCATTTAAATGAAACTTTTCAAGGCTTAAATCATTATGTTTTCTAAAAATATGTGATTTCAACAAAAATCAGGATCTCCCAAAAATTGTAAACTAGTATTGTGGGGTAACCCCATGGTATTTTTTGAAGCAATTCAATAACATTGCTAAAGGTTCCAATGAGTCTGTCATTGATTTTAATACAAGGTTCCAAAATGCTAGGAAAAGGTTTCCTCCCCATTTACAATTGAATGAAAATGTGTGCTTTGTAACTTATTGCAATGCTTTTGGTGCAAAGATGAGCTAACATTTGCTTGATAATAATCCACAGTCATTGAGAGAAGCTTACAAGATGGCTGAAAATATTGATAACATCAGTCAAGAAACTAGTAAAGTTGGAAGAAGAGATGATGCAAAGATTCTTAGAAATCCAAAAAGGGAGGATAAAACTTTTGGTGCTAAAGGAGGCACTCATGAAGACAAGTTTGATAACTTCATGAAAACTGTGAATGATAGGACTGCAAGGCAAGAAAAGGCTTAACCAAAAAATTATCATAAGAATGAAAGAATTCCTCGACTATAGGACCATCCCTATAACACAAATTGGTATAATGGGAAGCCTATCCATAATAACTATATAAATACTCAAAATAAAGTTCCTTTGAATCCACTATAGAAGAATTTAGGAAATTTTGTTGATGACACCCATTGGTGCATGGTTTTCCAAACGCCTCATTCTCCACATCAATGTGCAGTTGCACAAATGGTTGAAGTTGAAGAAGATGTACCTAAGGAGTGTGACTAGTAAAATGAGGAGGATATTGATATAAATATGATTATGGATGGTTCTAACTTGATTGATTGTGAGTGATCATCTGATATAGAGTCTCATTAAATGTATGTAGATGACCAAAGGAAAATTTCCAATACATATCACTAGCAAGTTCTCTCATATGAGGATGCTGATAGTGATGCTAGAGTATACAATTTGGAAGCAATTGAAGATGGTGTATCCCTGAGAACTCCTTCAGATGAAGAGATTGCAAGATATACTATGGCTTTGGCTGCCCAAGCTAGAAGCTCATATCACCTAAGGAATAGAACAATCGGTGGTGAACAAGGAAGTCTTTTTAGCATTTTCATTAAGGAGAAAAATGTCAAAAGAAAAGAGCACAAGTTTGATGGAAAAGTAGAAGCAGTTAAAGCTAAGGAAAAGAGGGGAGATAAGATTTGAGCTAAGAAGGTAGATAAACCAAATATATATGCCAAGCTCAAATCCCCTATTGTTAAGACAAAGATACAAAGGAAAAATCATGAAGTCATGAGAAAAGATGCCAATCCTAGAGCTAAGACATCCAAAAATCAACAAAAGGAGAGTAACATAGAACAAATTATGCTCCCAATTGAATTACCTAAGTACACTCCTATTGATATGTTTCAATTACTTATTCAAGTAAAAGTCTCTGTTCCCTTTCTTGAAATGATGAGAATAGATGAACATAAGCAAGAGGCAATATCCCAAGTACCAATGGTGCTACTATAGCCTATAATGATTTAGTGGCACACACTCCACCCAAAGTGAGTGAGAAGGATAAGAAAGATAAAGATGTTGAGGGAGTAATCATTGATATCCTTCATATCTTTCTAGGAAATTTAGTAATTGATTTTCCTAGAAAGATAGATCCATTTTTCCTCACATTGATTGTTGAGGGATTTTTTTTGAAAATTTGTATTATTGATTCTGGAGCATCTAACAATATAATGCTAGCCAAGATCATGTAAGCATTGGGACTGAAAGTTGAAAACATACACGATAAGTGCTATGCTATGGATTCAAGGGAAGTCCCTGTTATTGGTGTGATCAATGAACTTCCTTATAGATTGGTAGCATATCCAGAGAAGGAGTTTAAGATGAGTGTGGTGGTAGTAGATATCCCACCAAATTATGGAATACTGCTATCTAGGAAATGGAGTGCATCCATGGGAGGTAGTATGCAGTGCGACATGTCTAATTCTACCTTCCCTATTGATGGTAAGAATGTCCAAGTGGTATGAGATCCAAAGGTGCCACATATGTCGGAGCATGCTGTTGAAGATGATACAATTATGTTCATAGATATTGATATCAATGACTTCAAGGTGGAAGAAGCACCAAGAGAAATTGATAGGTGCTCTACACCTATAGATAATGAAGTCATAAGATTATTTGACAAGGATGTATTATGGAAAATATAATTTTATGGTGCAAGTTCCAAGGAAGGGTCTAGTTCAGGAATACTGCTGGTGTCACCCACTAGCAACACATACAATTTTTTTATTTCACTTTATCTTTTGTCTGCACAAATGATGTAGCATAATATGAAGGAATGTTATTGGTATTAAGATTGGCAGAAAAGCATGGGATAAAGAAATTGATGGTAATCAAATATTCTGAGTTAGTAATATCCAAGGTAAGAGCCAAGTATGCTTACAAGAATAACATACTGACACAATATAGAAATGTTGTTTGGGACTCTATTGAGTAGTTTGATGCTTTTGGAATTGATTGCATGGAGAGAGGAAAAAATATAGTGGTAGAATTACTTGCTAACATTGCATTGAGACCAAACAATATAACTTTTACAGATATCTCAAAGGTTGAGGTTGTTGCATGTATGAGCTAGTCTAGTGGTGTTGTCATTGATGTTGTCATTGATGTCAACATAGTTCAGTATGTTGCAGATTGTACATGTATAGTTGATATGCTCCTGAGATGTTGTGAGTACATGGAGCTACCTTTATGTCATTGCACATATGTTGGGATGATGAGTTTCCAAGTTCTTTTGAGAAAATTAATAAAGAAGAGAATTCAAAGTGATGTGTTCAGATTGTGCTCTGGTATGTGCTATGCATTTCTCCTGTGTTGATCCTATCCCTATGAAGTTCTATAGATTTCATAATGGTGATCATTTGGTGATATATCCTGAGTTTCAACTTCTTGTGTGATAGTATGTGAAAGTTGTGTTCACCGGTATGTGTGTTCTACTTCCAGAGTTGATCTTCTATGGACTAGGAGAAATGATTATGATCCGTAGTCCTCTGCTAGTTTGTTTCAGATCTTGTGGATCTATGATTTTTATTTTGATGGTGTTCTCTGTGTTTTGGAAAAGAAGGTTGAAGATTGATAATACGAAAGTCATGTTTCTATATTCCATTGTAGGTTTGCATAGTTTAGATGAACTGGTGAAAGGTGTTAAGTGTTTAGAGCATATTGATTTTCCTATGGATGTATCTAAAGAAATCTTAGATGTATTGTTGTGAACGATGAAGCATGTTGTGGGGTATGTGTGTCATATTCATGTTGGGAAGCATGTACATCATTGTTCATTTATGTTTTTATTAGGTTTGGCCGACCTGGTCTTTACACTTCATTCAAAGAATAAAATATAATTGAGAAAATGTGTGGTTAATTTGAGAATATTATTTTTTATCTTGAAAAATGTTTTATTAGTCCATTCTTATTCCTTTCCACCATGGGAATTTTGATTTTTTGACCTAATTTGAATTTATGAAATAAGGTATTTTTTGCCGACCTCGGTGAAAGCTTCTAAGGTTGAGGATGGTATAAAAGCAAGTCAAATTGTGAAGAGTTGTATGACAGTGTGATTCAAAGTGATGAAAGTGTGCCACAAATCATAAGAGCAGAAGTGTGTGTGAGTGAGTTGAGAAAACAATTGTTATTGTGTTGGATTCCTAAAAGGAGTGAGCTAAAGGTTTCTGTAATTCTTATTCAAAGTTATGGATATGTGTTAATTGTTGTGGTGGATCTTTTGTTCTCTTTTGTATCTGTAGGCAATGAGCCTCTCTATTGGACAGTGAGTCCTTTATGTAGGCAGTGAGCCTTTGTATTTGGATAGTGAGTCCTCTTCTAGGTAGTGATCCCTTCGAAGTGAGCCTCTATACTCAGTTTAATAATCATTTATATTGTGAGTTAACTATCATCATGGTTTTTCCCTTATTGGGTTTTCCACGTAAAAATCTAGTGTTCATTGTGTTGATTTTCTTTTTGTTATTTGTGTTTCATGCTCTTACGTAATAACATAATAGTGTGGTTATGGAATTGATAAGTGTTGAAGTTTTAAGTTTGAATTGTGTGACAACTGATTCACCCCCCCTCTCAGTTGTCTTGCACATGTTTAACAATTGGTATCATAGCTTTGGTTCATTGTTGTAGAGCATAATTGCTTAAGGAAGATTTGATGGCGCATATGTTGGCGATGCCTATGTTCGATGGAATGAACTACAATGATTGGAAGGGATAGATGAAAGGATATTAATTCTCTTGGTTTCAAGACTTCGAAGGCTATAGAGACAAAGTATACATACCCGTCTGGTGGTCTTACTACTACAAAAGAGATTTCTACTTATGAAGAAAATGAGAAAGCAAAGTATGCTATTTGCAATGGCTTATCTAAGAATGAGCGAGCTAAGGTTATTTCTCTAGATACTACGTATGAAGTCTAGAAGAAGTTGGAATACATGTATGAAGGAAATGAAAGAGTAAAATTGACAAAGAAGCTAGCGGCAAAGTGAAGAATTGTGAATCTAAAGATGGAAGAAGGTGAGGAATTTACAAGTTTCTTTTAGAGGGTTGAATTGAATACAAATAAAGTTATAAATTAAGGAGGAAAACTATCAGATGAAGAAAAAATTGAGAAGATCCTGATCACCCTACTAGAATGCTACAATGATAAGATCTCTGCCATTGAAGAAATGTATGATCCTAAGAAGTACACTTTAGAACAGTTGTTCAGAACCTTGCAAGCATTTGAGATGAGGAAGTTCCAAAAAGAAGACAAGATAGAAGAGAAGACAAAAACAACATTTAAGGCAATGAAGATTGAATAATTGGATAGTGATGATGAAGACTTGGAAGCAAACTTCACTAGAAAGTTTCAAAAGAAAGGCACTGGAAAGTACAAAGATATGTTTCCCTTTAAATTTTTCAGATGTGGTAATATTGGTCATTATGCTTCAAGATGTCTAAATAGAGCTGCACATAAGAAGAACAAGGATTATAAAGATAAGGATAGAAAGGATAAAAAATAAAAGAAGCTATATTATGTTAAAGAAGAAGTAGGCATTTCTAATGATGAATCTGATAA
Organism: Sequoia sempervirens; assembly: GCA_007258455.2. Classification (NCBI taxonomy): domain Eukaryota; kingdom Viridiplantae; phylum Streptophyta; class Pinopsida; order Cupressales; family Cupressaceae; genus Sequoia; species Sequoia sempervirens. The sequence goes on from VDFB02281492.1 coordinate 335,101,337, forward strand.
TGAGGTTGATGATAGTGAATTCTTATTCTTAGCTTTGGAAAATAAATTTGTATCCACTAACTCTGGAAAATGTGTACGTAAGAAGGCTCTAGAGAAAAAGAAGAATGTGATGGAAGGTACTTTAGTTACTACCTTTCATGCAAGACAAGATGAAGACTACTGGGTAATTGATAGTGGATGCTCTAATCACATGACTGGAGATAAGAGTAAGTTCAGTAAACTTGAGAAATATGATGGTGGTTTAATTATGTTTGGTGATGATTCAGGAGCTAAGATCTATGGGAAAGGTTCAATTAGTTTTGATGGAGTGCATAGTATGGATGATGTATATTATGTAAAGGGATTGAGGCATAACCTTCTAAGTGTTGGTTAGATGTGTAGCAATGGCTTTAAATTTGTGTTCCAAAACAACACCTGTGAAATTAGAAAAGGATGTAGAAATAGAGACATGGTTGCTGCTGGAAGAAGAACTCATGGAAACATCTATCAGCTAAAGGGAGTTGATGGTCAATGCCTAGTATCTCAATTCAGTGAAAGTTGGTTATGGCACTGAAGAATGGGACATGTAAATTTTGATAACTTGGTCAAAATTAGTTCAAAGGATATTGTTCGAGGGCTGCCCTGAATTGAAAGACCTGCTAATACTATTTGTAGAAGTTGTCAGTTGGGGAAGCAGACTAGATGCAACTTTAAAGGAAAACAACACTCTACTACTAGAATGCTAGAGTTAATTCACACTGATCTCTATGGTCCTACTAGAACTGGAAGCCTAAATGGTGACAGGTATTTTATGTTGCTTATTACTGATTATACTCAAATGACATGGATTTATTTTCTTAGAGAAAAGACTCAGGCTCTAGATAGGTTTAACGTATTCAAAGAAAGAGTTGAAAATTAAGTAAATTTGAAAATCAAGTGTTTGAGATCTAATAGAGGTGGTGAATTCACTTCTGGTGAATTTAATGCATTCTATGAATTGCATGGCATAAAAAGATAGTTTTCTACTCTGAGAACCCCTCAACAAAATGGTGTAGTTGAAAGGAAAAATAGGATAGTACAGGAAGCATCTAGAACTATGATGAAAGAATCAAATGTACCAATTGTGTACTGGAGAGAGGTGATACATATTGTTTTTTATGTTCTTAATAGAGTTCAAATCAGATACAATAGCACAAAGACTCCTTTTGAGTTATGGACTGGTAAGACTCCTATTGTGAAGTATTTAAAGGTATTTGTAAGTAGATGTTATATCAAAAGAGATGATGTAAATCTTGGAAAGTTTGGTGCTAGATATGATGAAGGAATCTTTCTTGGATACTCTACTACTAGAAAAGCATACAGATGCTTTAACAAAAGATTGAGGAAAAATGTTGAAAGTCCTAATGTGAAAGTTGATGAAGACATATGCAAACCTATTGAGATAAGTGAAGTTGAACCTGATGATCCTATCTATGGACATCTACCTGGGGAGACTAAGGAGAAGGAAGGAGAAGAGAAAGAAGGAAAAACTAAAGAAGAAGAAGAAGAAGAAGAAGAAAATGAGCTATAACCTACTAATAAGACTCCTAAGTATGTATAGAAGAATCATCTGGAGGAACAAATAATTGGAGATAAGAGTGAAGGCATGAAGACAAGAAGCAGAGTTGCAGCTGAGGTAAACTTGTGATTACTTTCTAAAATTGAACCTAAATTTGTAAGTGAAGCATGTGAATATGAGAGTTGGATGAGAGCAATGAAAGAAGAGTTACAACAAATAGAAAATAATTAGACATGGGAACCAGTCCCTAGGCCTATGAATAAGAATGTGGTTGGCTCGAAATGGGTATTTTGGAATAAGCTAAATAAAAATGGAGAAGTTGTAAGGAATAAGGCAAGACTAGTATGCAAAAGATATTCTCATGTTGAAGGAATACATTTTGAAGATACATTTTCACCTATGGCTAGAATGGAAGCTATCAAGATGTTTTTGGCATTCTCTACCCATAAGTATTTCAAAGTGTATCAGATGGATGTTAAGTTAGATTTTTTGAATGGTGAATTGGAGGAAGAAGTGTATATGGAACAACCTAAAGGGTTTTAGTTATCTAACAAACTAGACATGGTTTGTAAGTTGAAGAAGGAGTTGTATGGACTAAAGCAAGCTCCTAGAGCTTGGTATGCAAGACTGGATAGATACTTGACAAAGCAAGGACTCAACAAAGGTTCTGTTGACAACAATCTTTACTTCAAAGTGCAAGGTAACAACATGTTGATAGTAGTTGTGTATGTTGATGATATCATTTTTGGTGGAAATGATGGTATGTGCAAAAAGTTTGTTGAAGAGATGCAAAAAGAATTTGAGATGTCTATGATTGGTGAATTGAATTTCTTCCTTGGTCTACACGTGAATCAAACTAATAAAGGGATATTCATTTCACAATCTAAGTATGCAAAAGAGTTGTTGAAGAAGTTTGGGATGGATGATTCCAAACCTGTTTGTACTCCTATGGTAACCAGATGTAAACTGAGCAAAGATGATGAACCTGCTAAGACTGATCAGAGTAGGTACAGGTCTATGATTGGTAGATTGTTGTATCTTACTACTACTAAACTAGATATCATGCATGCAGTATGCTTAGTTGCTAGATTCCAATCATATCTTAAAAAAGCACATGTTACAATGGTAAAAAGGATATTTAGATATCTTAAAGGTACACCGAATTATGGTTTATGGTATCCTAAGAGTGATGATTTTACCCTGAATGCTTATATAGATGTTGATTGGGTCAGATGTGTAGATGACCAAAAGAGTACTAGTGGTGGTGCTTTCTTTCTTGGTGGAAGATTGGTTTTATGGTTGAGTAAGAAGCAAGACTCAGTCTCTTTATCCACTGCAAAAGTGGAATATATTGTTGTAGCATCCTATTGCACACAAGTTCTATGGATGAAGCAAACACTGAAAGACTTTGGAGTAGTATGTGATGAACCTATTTCTATTTTCTGTGACAACACTAGTGTAATAAACATTTCAAAGAACTTGGTTATGCATTCAAGAACAAAACACATATCTATCAAAAATAATTTCTTGAGAGAAAAAGTGTTGGAGAATGAAGTCAAATTGGAGTATGTGGCAACAAAGGAATAGATTGCAGACATATTTACTAAGGATCTTCCGAAGAATAATTTTGAGTATCTTAGGGAGAAATTGGGGGTCATTGGCCCTCCAAACTAAGTGCACATGAAGGTGCATTAGTCCAGTAAATTCATAGATTCCTTATTTATCTTGATTGATAAATGGGTCTACTCTGTAGGGGGAGTAGAAAAGGTTTTCATTGTTGAAGTATGAGTGTACTCCTAAGGGGGAGTAATTAGAACAGTTGGTCTTTTCCATTCATGTCAAAGGGTGAGATAAATTCATGTGAAAGAAAATTGCAGTAGAAGAGAAGGTTTTCTCTTGGAATATTGTAGGATGTTGTCTTTGATGGTTTTTCACACCATGTGTTTCCATTAATGACAAAGGGGGAGATTGTTGCATGTATGAGCTAGTCTGGTGGTGTTGTCATTGATGTCAACATAGTTCAGTATGTTGTATATTGTACATGTATAGTTGAGATGTTGTTGAGATGCCATGAGTACATGGAGCTATCTTTATGTCATTGTAGATGTGTTGTGATGATGAGTTTCCAAGTGATTTTGAGAAAATTAATAAAGAAGAGAAGTTAGAGTGATTGATGTGTTCAGATTGTGCTCCAGTATTTTCTCCACATTTCTCTTGTGTTGATACTATGTCTGTGTGGTTTTGTAGATTTCATAATGGTGATCATATGGTGATATATCTAGAGTTTCAGATTCTAGTGTGATAGTATGTGAAAGTTGTGTTCTACCGACAGAGTTGATAGTCTATGGATTGGGAGAAATGCTTCTACTCTGAAGTCCTTTACTAGTTTGTTTCATATCTTGTGGATTTGGGATTTTTCTTTTGATGGTGTTCTCTGTGTTTTGGAAAAGAAGTTGAAGATTGATAATATGGAATTCATTTTTATGTATTCCAGTGTAGGTTTGCATAGTTTAGATGAATTGGTGCAAGGTGTTCAGTGTTTGGAGCATATTGTTTTTTGTTGCGGATGTATCTAAAGAAATATGGGATGTATTCTCGTGCATGGTGAAGCATGTTTTGGATTCTTCATGTCATCTTCATTTTGAGAAGCATGTACATAATTGATAATTTTTGTTTTCATTAGGTTTGGTTGACTTGGTGTTTACACTTCATTTGAAGAATAAAATATAATTGAGGAAACATGTGGTTAATTCAAGATTTTTTTTTTTGATATTGGAAAATGTTTTATTTTTCCACTCTTATTCCTTTCCACCATGGGAATTTTGAGTTGCCAACCTAATTTGAATTTATGAAATAAGGTATTTGTGGCTAACCTCAGTGAAAGCTTCGAAGGTTGAGGATGGGATAAAATCAAGTCGAATTGTGAAGAGTTGTATGAAAGTGTGATGCAAAGCAATGGAAGTGAGTCAAAAATAATAAGAGCATAAGTGTGTGTGAGTGAGTTGAGACAACAATTTTTATTATGTTGGATTCCTAAAGGTAGTGAGCTAAAGGTTTCTGTAATTTTTGTTCAAATGTGGATGTGTGCTAATTATTGTGGTGGATCTTTTGTTCTCTTTTGTATTTGCAGGCAGTGAGCCTCCCTGTTGGACATCGAGTCCTTTTTGTAGGTAGTGAGCCTTTGTATTTGGATGGTGAGTCTTCTTCTGGGCAGTGAGCCTTTGTATTTAGTTTTATAATCATTTATATTGTGAGTTAACCCTCACTGTGGATTTTCCCAAGGTATTGGGTTTTCCATGTAAATTTTTGGTGTTCATTGTGTTGATTTTCTTTCTATTATTTGTGTTTCATGCCCTTAATAACAAAATAGTGTGCTTTTGGAATTGATAAGTGTTGAATTTTTAAGTTTGAATTGTGTGATAACTTACTCACTCCCCCTCTTAGTTGTCCTACGCTTGTTTAATAGAGGTACAATCAAGGCCTTCCATTCCTAATAATGTACACAATTGGAAAATCTTCAATGATGATAAATATATTCTGAAATTCATGATATGTATAGATGAATATGAAGGTTATGAGATTGAATTTGGGGAATTTTCTAAAAATGTGGATGGAAAGGATATAGTATTTGGTAATGAAGTCATCCAGTTAAAGACAAACAAAATCCCCAAAAGTCTTGTAGCACTGAAAGGGTTTCTGACAATCAAGATAAAAGCAAAATTAAGACAATTGCAACTCATCCAAAGGACCTGGAGGAAGTAAATTTGGGGACTAAAAATTCCCATAAGAAAGTGTATGTAGGAAAGAAGATGAAAGAAAAGGTTAAGGAAATGTTGATTACCTTAATGAGAAAATATAGACATGTCTTTGCTTGGTCATATGATGACCTAAAAGCCTATAGAGAGGAATTGCTTTAGCATGAAATTCCTTCAAAGGAAAATGGCAAGCCTTTCAGGTAGAAGAAAAGACCAATCAATTCTACTTTAGCTCCAAAGATGCAGAAGGAGCTAGTAAAGCTAAGGGATGTTGGCATCATAAAACCCATAAGACATTCTTCATTGGGTGTCTAATCTGGTGCCTGTTAGAAAAAAAAGAAAGGAGATAAAAGGTTGTGTGTGGACTTTAGGAATCTAAATATATCTTCATTAAAGGAAAATTATCCATTGTTGAATATCGAAGCCATGTTACAGAAGGTAATTGGTTGTGAGCTGTTATCAATGGATGGATTTTTCAGTTATAACGAAGTGAAGGTAAAGGATATTGAGCATTATAAGACTGCATTCACTACTCCATGGTTCACCTGTGTATATGTGAGGATGCCATTTGGTTTAAAAAATTTGAGTGCCACCTTCCAAAGGGATATGAATGTAGCCTTTTCTAATTTTATTGATTTATTCATGGCTATATACCAAGATGATTGGACAACCTACACCAAGAAAGAGGAAGATCATTGCATACACTTGGAAAATGTATTTATCAGAGCTTTAAAATATGGGATCTCATTGAATTCAAAGAAATGTTCCTTTGGGGTCACTAAAGGAAATACTAGGGAACATTGTGTCTAAAGAGGGAGTGAGGATTGACCTTGAAAGGGTGGAAACCATAGATAAGATTCTGCAGCCAAATAATGTCAGAGGCATTTAGTCATTCTTTGGTTAGATACATTTCTTGAGAAAATTCGTGACCAACTTTGCAGAAATCACAAGATCCATCTTCAAGATCCTGAAGAAGGGAGAAAAGGATGTTTGGAGTGAGTATCCTAGTCAGGCGTTCAAGAAAATTAAACAAGCTATTAAGGAAGCTCTAGTTTTGAAATCTCTAGATTTCTCTAAGCCAATGCACATTTTCTCTTTTGCTTCTTTCCATACTATTGCTGTTGTCTTACTATAGAAAAATGAGGAGGGCTATGAACAACCCATTGCATTATTTGGAAAATATTTAGAAGCCGTAGAGCTTAAGTATGATATGATTGAAAAAAAAGCATATGCACTAGTCAAGGCTATGAAGAATTTCAGGACTTACTTAGTGGGGGATATTGTCATAGCTTTTGTACCTAGTATTGTTGTGAAAGATATCTTCACTTAGCAAGAAACTATAGGTAGAAGGTGTAGGTGGATCAACAAGATCCAAGAATTCAACATTGATCTCCAAATTACTAAGTTAGTTAGGGGATAGGGCCTAGCTAAATTGATGGTAGAAACTAATTTGGAAGCTAATTAGATCAATAAAATAGAGATTGTTGATGTTGCACCTATTTGTGATATGTAAACATGTGGCTAGTACAGAAGGATTGTTCAATATTTACAAAATTTGTAATGTCATGCAGATATGGCTAACAATGATAGGAGAACACTAAAGTTTCATGCCATAAAGTAAGTGATTATTGACAATGAACTATGGTGGAGAACTCAGGATGGTGTATTGCTTAAATGTGTGGATAGAAAATAGGCATTATAACTCTTGCAAAAAATGCATAATGGAGTGTGTGGTGGTCATTACATGGAAAATCCCACCACACATAAGATCTTGAGGGCAGGATTCTTTTGGCCTACTATTTTTAAGGATGCCCACAAATTTGTTAAGACTTGTGATGCTTGTCAAAAGTTTGTAGGAAAACTGAAGTTTTCAGAGAATTTACCACTTAGACCTATTTTGGTTCAAGCTCCTTTACAATATTGGGGAATTACTTCATTGGTGAAATCATAGAAAATTCTAGTGGAGGGAACTCATGGATCCTTATTACCACTATTACTGTGGAGAAGGCTATTGGTTATTCACCATTTTATTTGGTATATGTTTTGGATGCTAGGCTACTGTAAAATAACTTGCTAAATATGTATAAGTTTGTGTAGGAATATGATGAGGATATATGTGATGATATGTAACACATAATTGATAATCTGGTGCAATTAGATGAAACCAGAAGAGAAGCTCATGCCAAAAGTGCAAAATTGTAGTTGCAAGTCAATCACTTGCATGACAAGAAAGATTCTCCTAGAAAATTTGAAGTGAATAGTATGGTACTAGCCTGGAATGTAAGGGCTCGGGATAAGGGTAAGCATGAAAATTTTGAAGCATTATGGTTAGGCCCTTATCTAATAGCCAGTACTCATAGGGAGGATTCATATTTCCTCCAAAGCTTGACAAGAGAACTTTTTGAACTGCTAGCACATGGATAGTTATTGAAGCCATACTTCTCCTAAGTATGTTATGATTCCATGTACACTATAGGTTTTGTACACATTGTATATAGGTGTGTTTGCTTTAGTTGTGTTTGGTTTGGTCTTGCTACCTAGTCTAGGTAGTTCCCTAGTTTTTGGTTCATTGTGTTTGGCCAATCTACTTCAACCTAAGATTCTAGGATCTCACCATGCTTATGAGAGGGATGCATCCCTAGCCGGAGCCATTGATGGAACCCCTAAATATTTCATGTTGCATCTCAAAATCCTGCTAATTTTTGGGTTAATTTTGTATTTGAGGGCTTAGGGTTTTTGTCTACTATCACTGTTCATGGGTTTTATGTTACCTGGGATCCCTATTAAGAAACCCTTGAGTGTATATCCTTTCCAAGGTTTTAATTCTTTGTTGACTCATTACTAGCAATTCCTAGTCTTTTAAGTAATATCTAATGCCATTGAAACCCATGAAATAACCGGCCTTTTGGTCTAGTTTTTTCGATTGTCATATGTCGGGCCATTATTTTAATTTTCTGAAGTTAGGCTAAATATTTCCTACTAAATTCCTTTGAGCCTTAAGTCATTAATCCCATGGGTTTTTGTCCTGTTGACCTAGTTGGGTCCCCTTCCTAAAACTAACAATTTTAGCATGTGCATATATGAAAATCCCTGATACTCGTTCGATCGTCATAAGTAGATCATGTGAGCTACTAAAGGAAGGTATAATGCGCGTCTTTTAAGATCTTTTAATCTGGTCCATTGATTATGTTAGAAGAATAAGGCCACAAGCAATTGGTGTTGGATTAAGGTGTGAGTATATCAAGGTCTTGAGATTTAATCTCAGCCCTTCCCCATCTCCCCATAGATGAAAGTTGTACATGGGTTAAAACTCATGGGGGCAAGGGGAAGAAGGCACATGGATTTTGGCTATAGCAACAAAGGAATGGTGAATCCCATAGATCACCAACAAGTGGTTCCATGTGGCTTACTATAATTTTATAAGTATTATGGTTGCATATAGTCAGTTTTTCCAAATCAAGCTGACTAAATCTAGATCGTCCATTAGTTCACACACCTATGCAATCAATGGTTGGCATTAAAAACTCAGTTTGATGGCAAGTGAACTATTCTAGTTCACCCAAGCGATCCTTAATAATGGAAAATATTTCAAGCTATTGAAGCAGGAGGTTGCATAGCTATTAAAACCTGTCTTGAAAGCATAATTGAGCATTTTGAAGGATATTCTACACACTTGGAGAGCTCGTGCTATGGTTTTTAGGCTTGTATGATGTCAATGCTAGGGTTATCAGCATGCAAAAAAACTAGCAAGTAAATTACTACCTTCCCATCTAAATTATTGATAAATGGTGGTTTCCCAAACCTTTGAGTCAATCAGGGTTTTCTTGTTTTTTCATTTTAACATTTCATATTGATAAGAGAGAATTTTTTGGTCCTACATTGTCATAATTTGTGTCAAACCCTTATTTGATCCATAATTCTTATTCCAAGAAACCAGAAACCTTGCTTTGTAATACTTTTGTATCATGGCTCCCAAAGCACAATCAAAAGCATCTTCATCTAAAGGGGAAGCTTTTTCTCCCTAAATGCTTTTAGTAAAGACCTTTCTAACTAGTTTTCATCCTCGACCAGTAAAAAATCTAAAGGTTAATTGTTGCTCTGAGGTCCACAAGTAGTTGAGGGTTTGATTGACAAGAACCATTCTATTAAGGATTCCAAATTACCTTAAACTGGGTGGGAATTGTTCTTTGGTTGGTTCTAAAATAGAAACATGGGTATTCGAGTGGGTAACCCCTTGAATTGTCACCTAGGGAAGCTAATTGTACCCAATGTGTACATGCATGTTGACTTGCTTAAAGTAGTAGCCACCAATTATGATCCAGTTACAAGGACTATAAGAACATATGATGGGAAGGAAATGGTTCAAATCAGCAAGGATGAATTTTCTCATGTCTTCAAACTCACCACTGGGTTGAGTGATGAAATGCCTAAAATTAATGAAAAAATTCTTGAGGAATATGGTAAGACTAAGATTGCATTCAAAGTCCACATATTTCCAAGATATTTAGGAGAAATTGGGGGCCAAAGGATTAAATTAGGGAAATTTGATAAGGAGCCATTCCTCGTTAGTTATTTTGTTTCCTATTTCCGAAAAACATTTTACTCCATTTGCTAGATAATTGGTTATGATCATGTCATGGGAATGCCTATGGTACGGATGTATATGGCAGCCCATATTCAGTACCCCTAATATTGCACAATATATGACTATGTGGGGTTTCTTGCAGAAATAATTCATGAGGGTTTGATAATGTTGAAGAAAGGTGCAAATGGAGTAAGCTTTAGCTAGTACTCATTGCTAATGCATATGTTTATGTTCAAAGGTGCATCTTACTTTTGGTAGAATATGAATTTTGATAGGAAGGAGGGTAACTTGGATTTTCCTATTCAATGTTGGACTGGGGTCTTGGAAAAGGATGATAGGACATATGATTATGTGACATTTCAAAACTTGTTTTCCTCAAAATTGAAGAGAGCGCTAGTTGTGAATATACTTAGAATTTCCATAGCCCTACATGACTAAAAGAGACCCAAGGAAAGAAGGCCTTAGTTGGGAGTTGATCACAATTGGGGAGATGTTATCCCATATCCCTATTACACTATTTTAAGAGTGTACATGGTTCTATAGCACAGTGAAAATGACTATGTCTAAGTATGCAAAAGTGTAGGCAAGCTTTTAAAGGTAATTAATTTTGGGGAGATTTTAGAAGAGGTTACTAACCATCCAAAGTTTAACAAAGGCTTCAATTTAGTTTGTCAAAGGACCTTTTGTAAGACTAAGACCAAAAGACAAAGTGAGTTCCCAAAATAGACTGAGTAGCTGGAAAAGACTCACCAAAATGATAAAAGACGATAAGTGTTTCAAGTGACTAGGTTCAATGATAATTTTCGTAGAAGCATAGGTTTACCCAAAGTATGAAAAGTTCACCTATTTTAAAATTTGCAAAGGTGATTATCCTAAAAGTCTGATTAATCTGAAGATAACTAGGACTCCTAGAATGTACCTAAGGTTTTCAGCTAGTATGTCTATGGTTATGGCTAAATGATACTAAAAGATGCAATTGTGAAAATTGTGAGAAAATATTTCTAGTTTCTATTAAAAGATCACTGTGGAAGGATAATTAGAGGCTAGTTTTGACTATTTGACCTCAAACTATGACAGTGAAATTTGTTTTTCTAGTTGTTAGGAAATTGAGGTTCAGTTTAATAGATGCATCGTTTCACAGTTGGTCGTGGTTTATAGAATCAAATGTGGTTTACTAGTAAAATAATATCTCAGGTCTATGACAGGCAGATGCATCATTCTAGATTGCAAATTTGGCTCATCAAATCAGATGTGTCATAGAGGTTTTCAGATGTAGTTTTCGGTCTCAAATGCATTGCAAGTTTGACACTTGTGACTCAAGATATCAGATGCAATTTTCTATGTGACAGATGTGACTTAGTATGACAGATGTGAGTTTTTATGTGATAGATGTGGTTCATAATAGCAGATGCAGTTTACTAGAGATTTGCAAGTTTGTTTCAGTCTAATTTTGATCAAATTTTAGAAAACAAAAGACAGTCAGAAAACACTTTGTTTTGTTTTTATTTTGACATGAAAAATGATTAATTCCAAGAAGACAAGTACAATTCCTAAGGTTTGCAAAGACAATATCTGTTGAATTCCCACTTGGATTTCTCTAGCTGCACTTATTCAGAGCAAATGATTAGATGCTTGACCACACTAGCTCCCCTCCAAGGCACTCACTTCTTTGGGTCAGCCAACCTTTGAGTTCTCATGAATCTCCCATAAAAAACTCTTCATCTCTACTAAGAACCGCAAGTATGTGGGATGACTTTAGAGGTTCGACCTCTTGCACCAACAAATAGAAGGATTTTGGAAAACTAAAACAAATGGCTTTTAATAAGGGAACCCATTCAAGTGGCTATACATGAGGCAAGATTAACTTGTTTGTATAACAAATCTGCACCTATAATGCTAAGTTTTCTATTAGCATTCACATTTGTATACCATTCAAGAGTTGCTTGGCTTTAGCTCGTTGCTGGTTTGAGTTACGTTGGGGTGAGTACTTTTTCCCACCAAGGAAGCCCTAGTTCTAGAGTCAACAATAATTTCTCTTACACCTAAGATCACACAAGTGCGCAAGGGGAGAGGATACTTTTGTTATTGAATCGAGATTTAACAAAGCATGTAGAAGCACCAAACATAGAAAATAGTTGTTTATTTTAAGCACTAAAAAAAATATGATCTAATCTAATTAGACAATTAGTTTCAAAATAAATCTTCGAAAAACATCTTGCAAGACCACACATTAGAAGTTCAAATTTTTGGCTTCATCAATCGTCCTGCAAACACAATTTATATATTTGTCTTCTATGAATCGTCCTGCAAAAACTATATTAACTCCACAAGATCACATGTTGCAAACTCTGAATTAGTCATAATGAAAAACTACAATTATTAAAATGAAAATTTAGAATTTTGGAAATCAATTTTTTTTTACTAGTCAGATGCATCACACAAAGTTAGATGTGTCATAGTAAGCCACATATGCATCACATAAAGCTAGATGTATCACATGAAGTTAGATGCATCACAATAAGCCACATATGTGTTACAGAAAGTCAGATGTGTCACAGGAAGTTAGATGCATCATAGGAAGCCATAGATGTCTCATGGAAATTTAGAAGTGTCACAACACAGATGCATCACAAAAAGTCAGATGCATCATAGGATGATCCAAAATGCGGAAGGGATCTACGAAAAATGTTGCTACTTTAAGTGATTATGCACGAAGGTGAAAAGACATTAACTAATGGACTAGAAAGAACATTAAATAGAGAAAATGATAACACTGAGCAAGAAGAGAGAAGAAAACACAAGTTTGATTACAAAGTTCATCCAAGTGGACTATGTTTCTGGGTCTAGCTCAACTGAGTGACCAATCTATTAAAATGCTCTGAATTCACATTACAATCTCCAAAGGAGCCCCTTGCAACACTACCTTACAAAGAACTATAGCCTATCCACAAAGTCCTAAAAAGTATCTCACTCAAATCCCCTCACAAAATCTCTTAAAGCTAAGGACGATTTACAAAGAGTGAAATTACTGACTCGTCCCTGAAAGGACCTAGTACAAACTCAAAACAACATCACAACTAAAATTACTTCTCAAAATTCCCTCACAAAAATGCTTAACGAAGCAAAAAGGATGAGAGGAAGAATTGGATGCCTAAACTCACCCTTTACCCCCTTTTTATACAAGCAATTTTGCCAATTGGGGGTAAAACCATAAAATCCCCATAATCTCCCATATAAGGTAAGAATTTTTAATAATCTTCCTTATTTACAAAATAAATCTCTCATAAAATATATGAGCCATTAATTTATTTTTTAGCCCCCTTATCCTATTTTATATTCAAGGTTTTACATTATCAGAGTTTGTCTTTTGTATTTTAATAAGGGTTTATCCCCTTTGATTTAGGGGCTTGTCCTTTTAAATAGGGGATACATCATTTAAATAGGGAAGATTTTCCATTTAATATTATGTTAACCCCTTTAGCATATTTTTAATTAGCTATTTAATAGGGGTTTGAATATTTTAAATCCCATAAAATAGGAATTTAGTCGACATAATATTTTAAATCCCATCAAATAGGGATTTAGTCGGCATAAAAATTCTTTATAGATTTTTTTTGTTTTTTCTCAGCAACTTCTTATATTTAAAAGGTCTTAATCCCTTTTAAAACAATGTTTCCCCCCTATTTAGTTCAAATAGATCATGTGGTGCATTGGTGAGGGGAGTTTATGGTAAGTGGGCGATCATGGGTTCAACCTACACTACAAACTTTTATGTGTTGTTGATTTGCCACATAGGTTCCACGTGTCAACAACTAAATGGTGCCATGTTTCAACAACTGAAGGTGCCACATGTCAACATCTAAATGGACCATACTAATGCCCAGTCAGCTTAATGGTGCCACATTAGCATGATGACGTCATGCTAACATCATCAGTGTACGTGCAATCAACCCAACTTTGACTGGTAATATTTTGCATGTACAAACTCCATTTTGTGCGAAACGAATGTTGTTGAAAAGCTCTCAATGAGCTCTACACGATGATGCCAATTTTGACCAATTTGGTGATGATGAAATTTTGACCTTTTTTCTAGCCCCTAGTACCTAGGTTGGCTGGCCTTTGACCAAACTTTGAACAGCCATAACTAGAGTATACAAACTTTGATCGAGTCCATTCAAGTTACGTTGAGTCTAGTTCAATGAGCACTTCAACATGGTGTTGCTTTCACAGAAATTTGGAGTAGTTGAATTTTTAGGGTCTGGAGATCCACCTTGATCAATCCTCCCCACTAAAAAAACTTTTGGTCTCCAAAATTATACTACTCCATTGAAACTATGTCCCACTATGCATCATGCTCTCAACACTAGTCTTAAAATTTGGTCTCAACACTAGAAAACATACATTGCCACATCTGCCTGTCAGGTCTTACACTTCAACAATGTATGAGCTTGCCTATTGCCACATCTGCCTCCTAGGGGTCTTACAGTTTGGAAACACTTAGGTCTTGAAAGCTCATGAAGATACAAATCAAAATGGAAATTAACATACTGAAAGCAAGAAGAAAAAATAGAGCATGATAAACTTGCCTCTCAATGCTTCTCATAGTAGTAGTTCACATTCTGCATCCTTGCCATATTTTTAGGCATGCTTCTAATGCTCCTTCAAATCTCTCAAGCATGGTAACTGTGCCTCAGTGTGAGACATTCCTTCACCTTTGTTCTTCAGAATGGCTGATTAAAGGCTCCACCATTTAGCTTTTTCTCTGTTTGTTGAAGCAACAAGACCATAGATAAAGGGCCTTGACTAAGTCTTCAAGTTGGAACCTACAAGTCACTCTAGACCATTCTCAGCAACTTTGAGTCTACAATAAGGCCATAAATAAGGCCTACAAGGGAATTGATCATCATCTGACTAAGTCTTCAAGTGAAGAATATACAAGTCACTCTCAATAATTCTTGCAACTCTAAGTCTAAATATGAAAATGATCTATCCATCTTTTGCAAAGTGCTCTTCTGAAGAAGCTTCACATTGAAAGAAATCTCCAAGAAAACTACAAGTAAAAAATCTCTATCTTGCAGTAAGAAGTCATCAAGTATTCTCCAAGAGATATGGCTTCAAGAGCCTTAAAAAAATATCAACCTTAGAGTAATACAACTTCTTAAAAATACTTGCAAACAATTTTATTTAGAGTTTTATAGTCCAAACCACACTAGTTTGATATCAACACACATATTACCATACTATAAAAAGGTAACACACACAAAGCTGATACAATTAGTTAGAGGTAAAGCATTCCCAGCTCTTACGGAGCTGTTCAAAAGAACTTTCCTTCACTGGTTGCTCAATCTTTTGTTGAGTTTCCTCTTGGACTACCTCAGGGGTAGTGGCAGCCACCGACTTTGCTTGTGTCTTGTTAGCTTCCTAGTTGCGTTTCTTAGTGGAAACCACAGGCTCCTCCTTTAACTCGACAACTTCTTGCTAGTTGGGTTTCTTGGTGGTGGCAACCATTGGCCTTCAATGAAGCTTTGGATGTAGCTTCCAACATTTTTCATCCAAATTCCTGTTGATTTTGTAGTGGGTGCAGTAGTTTTGAGTTTTGGAGGATTCTCCAGTTTCTCCCAATCCTTGAAAATGAGGTCTCTTCCTGGCCTCAATAGGATTGATGATGCCTTGTTCAGTGGTGCCCAGGACTTTCTCGTTGTATCCCATTTTGGTAAGAAACTTCATTCCAATGCCCTTGGTGTGCTTTTCAAAATGTGTGAAAGAGTTCTACTCATCCTCCATTTGTTTCTTTTGATTTGATGCAAAATATTCCTCCAGATAACTATTGTCATTATCAAGAATCTTCACAACAATCTTCATTGTCAATGATGCTCCCGAACTATCAGCCAGAGTAAGCAGGGAGTACGAGGAAGAAGTATCCTTGAAATGTAGATAGAAGATGCATATGTGATCATTCTCTGATACAGGGGGACTTTTCTTGTTGTGCTCCTCAAGGACCTCTTGTAGTAGCATCTACATTCTTTGCTTCTTATTGTTAGCTTCTTCAAGAAACTGCTTGAGTTTTGCATTCTTTGTCTGCATGTGATAGTTGGCTTCCTCCAGCTTCTGCATATTATCATACTTCTCGTGTTGATCCTGGTAGAGAGTTTCAATCATTTTCTTCATAGATAAGAAATATTCTACCATATATGCTGTCATCGTCACTTTGGACATTTCTCCTTGCTCAAATTCCATATCGCAATCAACAAACACCGAACAATTGCAAAACGAGCTCAACAACTGCTCTAATACCACTTGATCTGAAATGCAGAAAGGATCTATGAAAAATATTGCTAAGTGATTATGCACGAAGGTGAAAATACATTAACTAATGGAGTAGTAGGAACATTAAATAGAGAGAATGATAACACTAAGCAAGAAGAGAGAAGAAGACAGAAGTTTGATTACGAAGTTCATCCAAGTGGACTACGTCTCTGGGTCTAGCTCAATTGAGTGACCAATCTACTAAAATGCTCTAAATTCATAGTACAATCTCCAAAGGTTCCTCTTGCCACACTTCCTTACAAAGAACTATAGCCTATCAATAAAATCCTAAAAATTATCTCACTCAAATCCCCTCACAAAATCTCTCAAAGCTAAGGATGTTTTACAAAGAGTGAAAATACTGACTTTGCCCTTAAAGGACCTACTATAGACTTTGAACAACATCACAACTCAAATTCCTTCTCAAAATTCCCTCACAAAAATGTTTAACGAAGCAAAAAGGATGAGAGGAAGAATTGGATGCCTAAACTCACCCTTTACCTCCTTTTTATACAAGCAATTTTGCCAATTGGGGGTAAAACCATAAAATCCCCATAATCTCCCATATAAGGTAAGAATTTTTAATAATCTTCCTTATTTATAAAATAAATCTCTCATAAAACATATGAGCCATTAATTTATTTTTTAGCTCCCTTATCCTATTTTATATTTAGGGTTTTATGTTATGGGAGTTTGTCTTTTGTATTTTAATAAGGGTTTATCCCCTTTGATTTAGGGGCTTTCCCTTTTAAATAGGGGATACATCATTTAAATAGGGAAGATTTTCTATTTAATATTATGTTAACTCCTTTAGCATATTTTTAATTAGCTATTTAATAGGGGTTTGAATATTTTAAATCCCATAAAATAGGGATTTAGTCGACATAATATTTTAAATCCCATCAAATAGGGATTTAGTCGGCATAAAAATTCTTTATAGAATTTGTTTTGTTTTTTCTCAGCAACTTCTTATATTTAAAAGGTCTTAATCCATTTTAAAATAATGTTTCCCCCCTATTTAGTTCAAATAGATCATGTGGTGCATTGGTGAGGGGAGTTTATGGTAAGTGGGAGGTCATGGGTTCAACCTGCACTATGAACTTTTATGTGTTGTTGACTTGCCACATAGGTTCCACATGTTAACAACTAAATGGTGCCATGTGTCAACAATTGAAGGTGCCACATGTCAACATCTAAATGGACCATAACAAGACCCAGTCAGCTTAATGGTGCCATGTCAGCATGATGACATCATGTTGATGTCATGCTGATGTCATCAGTGTACTTGCAAGTCAACCCATCTTTGACCGACAATATCTTGCACGTATGAACTCTGTTTTGCACAAAACAAATGTCATTGGAAAGCTCTCGATGAGCTCTACACGATGATGCTAATTTTGACCAATTTTGTGATAATGAAATTTTCATCTTTTTCCAGCCCTTGGTACCTAAGTTCACCGACCTTTGACCAACTATAATTGGAGCATACGAACTGCGATCGAGTCCGTTCAAGTTACGTTGTGTCCAGTTTGACAAGCACTTTGACATGGTATTGCTTTCACAAAAAAATGGATCAGTTGAATTTTTAGGGTCTGGAGATCCACCTGGATCACAGGAAGCCACAAATGGGTCACTTCAACTCACAACCAATTTTTTTTGTTTGTTTTTCTTGTAAAAAATGCTACCCTTAACAAAATGTGTAGTATAAAATATGAAAATTTGTCTCTCGACCCTTTTGGATGTAACCATGCTATTTATTTGACCTTAAAAGATTCCCAAAAGTTTGATTTGCAAGATTATTCAAAAGTACCTACACCCTTCAAGAAAAAAACCACCAAAAACTTCCAAACAAAGAATGCCAATCAAGATTTAGTAGTTCATGTCGGGTTCACCAAATGTAGCATAGGAAAAGTTCACAAGGTTAAGCAATTCAAAGTGTAATTCAAACCTAAACCCAAAGCTAAATAATCGAGAACAATGGAAAACTATAAAAACATGCATAAAGTAACAAATTTACCAAACACACATTCACTTCCACGAATCACCTCCATTATCCTTCTCCATTTTGCTATAGCATAAAGCTTGACCTCATATTTTATTCAAGTATGCAAGTATTGGCCTCATGATAGTGATAATAGAAAAACATCAAAGATAAAGAAAGTTGCTTCCAAAACTCCTAAGATTTCAGGAGGAGTTCATAATGATGAAGGTAAAGCAAATTTATAGAAAATACGATTTTTGAATGACAGGCTTAGATTAATGATAATTAATTAAAAAAATAGATTAAAGATATGGCATGTGATAGAGTTAAGTTTAGATTAGTGTGAGTGATAAAGCATGAATGGCGGGGATTAAATTAAATAATAATTTAATCATTAGTTAAAATTGGTCGAGACACAAAAGAATAAAGATCACATGTAAAGGATAAATATTAACATAGATAAAATGATCTATTAGAAGGTGAGAATGAATTAATTAAATAATTAAATATATTTAATTAATAGAGGATTGCATGCAGAAGATCAAATCTAATCAAGATAATGGACTGATTAACACAAAAAGTCTGTTTGTTAAAGATAGTCAGATATTATCTCACCGGATAACTAAATGATTTAATTATATCTAGGTCCTTAAGTGATAAATGATTAATTAGATAACAAATAGATTATCTAATTATAGAGGAATATGATATGGATAAATGCTTTTATGAATTAAATAATGATTTAATTCAGCATTCAATATTTTTCAATTAAATTAAATAAATAAACATTTATTTAATTAAAGAGAGAAAAAGTTAACGAATAATTAAATAATTTAAAATGATTAATTAATTATTATTTTTTTTTTTGAAAAAGTGGCCAGCCACAATAATCATATTAATATTTTAAAGATAAGATTTACAAGTCCCTAGTTCAGGCAAGCATACCGGCGGGAAAGAACTAGGAAGAAAACCGCTAGTTATAGCTCAAGAACGTTGACTGACTATTTACAAATTGACTAGTTTACTATGATAGCCAAAATATATCTTTTACATCATACAAAGATTCTACCTGGAGGAGACCAAAATACAGATGCAACACCCATACACTATTAGAACTCCTACAACTCATTACATTATGGACCCCATTACATAAAAAAAACCACCATTGCTGATCCAATTACATGGAAAAAACCCCATTACATAACACAATCCTCCATTGTTGACCCAATTACATGGAAAAAACTGCCATATTCATTCTAGTATGAAAGCTAAAACCCATTACAAGTTACACAAAATTAACCCTGTACAAAATATTATCAAATAAAAACTACTAACCAACTGATTAGAATGAAGTAGACTTGTTTCCTACTCTTCAAGGACCATTTACTGAGCTATCATCATTCACCACTTGATTTTTTTTATAATCATAATCATATGATGGCACTGATTTGTTTATGTCAGGAACATAATGACAACAAAATTTTCCCCTTGTAGCTTGTGGAAGAGTTGATAATTGCAGATCATGAAAACATGTATGATTCCTCAAGAAAGATATTGCATGATACTGTCTCTTAAAGTTATCTATTTCCTCAATGGAAAATGTTGACCTGTACTTATTAAGAGCTTGATATAAGTAAGCAGAGGTATCATGCATTATTGACAAAAGCATGCCTTGGAAAATTTCTGCATATCTCTTTTTGTAATATATTAGATGCCTTGGGAATAAACCCCCCACTAGGCCATCACCCTTGGTGAAATCATATTGTTGAACACTATGAAGTAAAGCTTCGTCTTCTAGATATAGACTAATAACAAACTTATTAGCTATGTTCTTTAAGACAGTGAAATTTTGCACCAAATCCAGAATGTTTGATAAGAAAACAGATAGAAGATTAGCTAGAAATATGATCCTCTACAATTTTGTATGCAATACTTTTTCACCTATGATGAATTTAATGTAATTTAACATAGACTTACATTTTACTTTGAATACAATTTGCAATTCCTCTTTCTCGATGCAGGTTGAGAAAGGTTCTTCTCACAGATTGATTAAAACTAGCACCTTGAAGTTTCACACTTGAAACTCTTTCAACTCCATTAGGCCAAGATTAGCCAAAGACCCAACTGAAAATTGCTAGATCACTAAAGCAATGAATAGTGAAAATAAAACAAGTCGACAAACATTTTAAAGCCAAAATTAACATGCTTCTTATGGCATAGTTTCTTGATAATTCAACCTTGCAAGGATAACATGCTTGGGTAATCTTGAGTTTTAAAACGACTGCTAGTTTTCTACATAACATATGGATACAATGCCAAATTTGTACCAAATGTGGCATCCACACAAGTTAAAAACTTGTCTATAATCAGTATAAAGCAACCCAATATAAGCTTAACTTTGGCTATTGTTGAAAGCCTTAAATGGTATAAGGTTAACTTTGGCTATCACTAGAAGCGAGCTATAGGCTATCGCTGGAAGCCAGTGATAAAACCTAGCAACAAAATTAACAATGAACTTTTCATTCAAATTTGGAGACTACATCCAAGCATGTTGTCCTTACAAGATCCACAAAAGTTTCACATTACATATGCCCTATCCAACTTTCCCAACTCAAATATGTGAATAATGTACTTAGGTGCCATGATACCCTATTTTAACACATGTGTTTACATTTCCCAAGAAGAATCTTGCATTTTTCATAATGAAACATTAGTTGCACATGGAGAATAAAAAGCATGACATTGCCATATGATGACATATGTAGAAATTAGAAGTCTTAAGTAACCATCCGATTACCAAGGAAAAGACAACTTTGAAGCTTTATCTACATGACCTTAGCATCTTGCATGATTAATCTAGCAATTGAAAAGCATTTAAATCATTTAATCATTAATTTCCCTTAACTTTGTTTTATCACTTCCTATCCCAGCTAGGAAGTCTGCTAACCTATTCCCTTCTCCGTAAGTATGTGAAATAACTGAAGACTCAAGCTTATCTAGAAGTGACCAAGCTTTATTTAGCACATAGCTCAAATTCTAGTTTTGAAATTTCCTTTCCCTAAATGCATTAATAATTATTAATGAATCCCCTTCTATATGAAGCTTTGAGAACCCATCTGAATTGCCAATTCCAAACTTGTGGGGTCACACAATAGTGGTTTACAATTCACGAGAGGAACAAATTTTAGGAAATCACATATTTTTAGAAAATATAATGATTTAAGCCTTAAAGGTTCCATTTTAAGGATTCCAATTGAAGAGGGTTTGATCAAATCACCTAGATCAAACCCCCTTGGATAGAACCTAAGCTAGTTTTAAACCATACCTATAAATGCATCTCCTTTACACCTATCAAAATGCTGATAAAAAATCACTTTTGATTTAGCTTTTTGGGATCAAATGAATTATTTAAAATCTATTTCAAATGATTATGGTATTCCTTAGAACAAACTATCGATGAATATAATTTTAATATGTTTTGGTTTTGTTATGTATTTGTTTTTTAAGTTTTATTAAACATAGGTTTTTCATCTAAAATGAATTTATTTGTTCTTCACATGTGGAAAAATAGAAGATTATCAAAAAAAAAATGAAAAATATGAGTGCACCAGATATTGAAGTCCTTGATCCAACAAAAAAAATTAAATTAAATTTTTGACATACAAAAAAGTTACGCCTATACCAGCTATGTCTGAATTATAATTCATTTGACTTTAAAACTTGATTAAGAAAAAAATATTCAATAAAAAACTATCTAACCAAGTGGAAGCACTAGATATCAGAGTAAAATCTAAATTTCAAAGAATTAGAATTTTATCCTTCATGGAAAAAAGTTATCGTTATACGGTGTGTCACTTTTTAAAAATGTTTCTTTCTGAAAAAAATCAATTTTCGTGGGAGATGGAAAAAAGGCAATTTGATTCCAAAATTTGAAAAAATATTTTTAGAATCTACAAACAAAATTTGATGAGACTCTAGTTTCACCATCTTCAAATTCCTTACGGTTTAGCTATAGGTGCCCAAATGAAGATTCTTAAAAATAATAATTTTCAGTGTTGGCCAAAATTAAAACACTATTATGTTATCACCCCTTGCCTTTGCATGATTATTTGTTCTATTTTGCAAATGGAAAGAAGACATTGACAACACTACCCTTGATGCATTTGTAATGCAAATCCATGCACCTAATAAACCTAGATTACCTTTAGATTCCCCATCAAAATTTAGTTTTACAAAGTCCTTTTGAGGAGGAATCCATTTAATTGAAGCTCTGTCTACCTTTGTGATGTCTTTATTAAGAAGAATACCATCAAAAGGAAATTTGATGTGTTTCCAAATTTTCAGAATAAGACTATCCCAACTCATGAAGGATGAATTAATGAATTTCACTCTTTGGACACATGTGTTGACCCCCTTTGAAATTTCCTTTTCTATTTTCAACAGAACCAATTCCACTGGGGATTTAGTTTTCTTGAATATTTTCATGTTTCATTCCCACCAAATATTCCAAATTACAAGATATAGAATGATGAGCCAAATACATGCAAAAAATGAGGACTGATACAAAACCAGCTAAGCTTAGAAAATATCCCAAATGGAATGGAAAGTTGTAACTTTCTTTTAATAAGGTTCCAACATTGGTTGGCTACTATGCATTGCATAAACAAATGGTCAACTATTTCAAACTCCACTTCACATAATGGACACTTAAAAGGATCAGCAATCTTTAATTTAACTAGACGATCACTAGTTAAAATTCTTTTTTGCAAGGTAAGCCATGCAAAGCTACATGCTTTCGAAAGAACTTTATTGTTCCAAGAAAAAGAAAATGCACAATGAGGATCAATGGAATATTTAGATTGTGCTAGTGTTGCATAACCTTCCTTTACGGAGTATGAGCCTACTTTTGATACTGACCATACTATTCTATCTAGATTTGAAGATTTGTAAACTATTCTTTCATTCACACACTTACTAAAAAGATCAGATTGTTGGTTGGTCAATAACCTAGCTGGGGGTGTTTTCCAAATTACTTTTCCTGACAATGGATTTGAAGAGTGAATATAATCTACAAAAAATTCACCCCAAGCTTGACATAAAATTGTTCTTACCTCTTAAAGGTCCTAATTAGCTACCAAAGGAGGCTTCCCATTCCATGAATATGCCCAAAATTTAACACTTCACCCATCATTTATCTCCCAAGATAAATATTTTGTAATGAGGCTTTTGCTACTTATGATGAAGTTCCAAATAGTAGACCCCTTTGGAGGATCTGCCACTCTAAATATTCTTGTTGGATTTGCATTATCTAGATATTTGGACTGCAATATTTTTGACCATTTGGCATCTAAATTAGTGTACATTTTCCATGAAAGTTTGGCTCCAAATGCTTTATTTTTCCTATTGAGATTTTGAATATCTTCCCCACCTTTCTTTTTTCCTTTTTCCAAACCTTCTAAAGAGATTAGAGGAGTATTTTTTCTCTCATCAATATTGCCTTTCCATAGAAATGATCTTATTATCTTTTCAATTTCAATGATAACAGAGATAGGAGCTTTAAGGACTGTTAAGAAATAATTGGGGATTGAGGATAAGACTGATTTAATTAGAAGGATTATGCCTACTAGTGACATCCACCTAGCTTTCCAGATGAGAATTCTTGACTTTAATATATCAATGACCTTATCACAATAGAAGGCTTTGTTTGACCCTTTGAAGACAGGTATTCCCAAATAGGAACAAGGAAAATCTGCCTCTTGAATTTAACCTAATATATTAACAATTTTCTTCTTCAAATCATTAGGAGTATTTAAGACATAAACTTTTGACTTAGCAGCATTTATCTTTTGACCAAAAGCTGATGAATATTTATCTAGGACTTCTTTTACTTGCTTAGCTTTTGATATTGATGATTTATTAAATAATAGATTATCATCAACAAATAGATTATGCATTACTAAAATTGGTGTATTTGGAATTTGTACACCCTACCAAAGATTATGATTATGCCTTAAAAGAATGTATTTGCTTAAAGCTTTAGCCATAATTATGAAGAGGAAAGGAGAAGAGGATCCCCTTGTCTAACACCTTGGGTGGAACTGAAAAAGCCAACTGGGTTCCCATTTATTATTACTGAAAATTTAGCCCCAAAAAGACATGACATTATCTATCTTTGCCATTGAGAGCAAAAACCAAATTTTAGCAAGACCTTATTAGGAAACTACCAATTTACCTTATCATAAGCCTTCATCATATCTAATTTGACAATAAAAGCAGGAAAATTTGATGTTGTTATTGAATACAACACTTCATGTGCTACAATTGCTCCTTCATGAGTTTCCCTTCTTGGTACAAAACCTCCTTGTTCAAGAGAAATGATTTTTGGAATAATAGGTTGTAATCTTAGATAGATTGCTTTCGTAAATATTTTATAAATTGTATTGCACAATGAGATTGGCCTAAATTTTGCAAATGTTTTAGGCTCTTTGAATTTGGGGAGAATTTCTATATTGGTTACATTGAATTGCTTAAACATGCTTCTAGTTCTCCTAGACTCTTCAAGTGCCCATGATAACAATTCAAAAAATATGAAATCCCAACATTTTTGAAAAAATAAAGCCATGTAACCATCTGGACCAGGAACTTTTTTTGGAGGAAATGAGAAGACTACATATCTAAATTCCTCCAAAGTAAATGGTCTCATCAATATATTGTTATCTTCGTTGTTGATTAAATGAGGAATTGTGACCAAAAGATCATTTTCATTATTGACTCTATTAACATCAGATGATTATGGGGAAAAAATAAGTCCTGAGAAGAATTTAATACCCTCATTATTGATATCTTCTTCCTTTGTTAACCAGTTTTCTAAGGCCAATTCCTGAATTGATTGAATTGATTTAGCCACCTTTTTGATTTGTGCAGAAGCATAAAAAAAATTGTGTTATAGTCACCATCTTTTGAATAGAGCTCCCGAGACTTTTGTCTCCAATATTCTTCTTCCCTTGCACATAATTTTTCCCACTCTTCCTGCAATGACTTATGTCTTTCATATAAATCAACATCCAGACTATTTTGGATTATGCACTCATGAACAACTATAAACTCTTTAAACACTAAATCCTTTTGATGAATTTTCTTTTTAAATTTTTTTTTTGTTCCAAATCTTTATTTGATGTTTTACATGAATCAATTTCTTATAAAATTGAAACATTTTAGTCCCTTCCTCATACGGGGCATTCTCCCACCATTGCTTGAGAAGATCCAAAAATTGAGGATGCTTGAACCACATGCTTTCAAACTTAAATGAAGATTTTACCCCTGGAATAGTAATGTCTGAGATGGCTAAGCAGATTGCATAATGATCAAAACCTAGATATTGAAAAATATTTGATTTTAACTTATGTGGAGAGATGAACCAATTGGGAGACATCAAGAATCTATCTAACCTTTTTTTCTATTCGCAAGAAATGTTTTCTTTTGTTAGTCCAAGTAAACTTTCCATATTCTGGCTGAATGTCTCTCAAAGCATTTGTGAGAATGACATGGCTAAAATCAGCCATTACCTTAGGCAGAGGGATAATCCACCACTTTTTTCTTCCAATGAAGTTATTGCATTGAAATCTCCTGCAATGATAAACTTATCATTATGAATTGCACCAATTTTCCTAGAGATTTCATCCAACAATTTTTTCTTGTCTAATGTAGAAGTAGGTCCATAAAAATTTATTAACCAAAAATGAAAATGAAATTTTGTGACTTCTACAAGTTTCCATGAGTTCTCATTTTTATGTGATTTGAACTATATTGATTTTGGGTTCCACAACACTAATAACCTTCCTGAAGCCCCTTGGGATGGGGAATGTGTGGATTCCCATCTCTATCATTTCTTTATTGAAGATTCAAACACTTCTAATGAGGTCTTGGTTTCTTGAAGAAGATAAATGTCTACTCCATAAGCATCTATTAATTTCTTGATTCAAGCATGCTTGTCAAGGGCATTAATGCCCCTGGCATTCCATGAAAAGATCCTCATTTAGCCTGAGGAGAGTAGCAAGCTCTCCTCGAACTCTTGTTTGACATAGATTCGAAGATTGTTTTTTTCACCCTTGCTTCTATCTATTCCTGGATTTTAGTGAAGTTTGATTTTCTTCCTCTTTTCCTCGGTGATTTCTTCACTATAGGCATTATACCGACTTCAAAATTTAATTCCTTTTAGCTCGCTTGGATTGATAATGAATTTTGATGCTTGTGAATTTTCTTGAAGTTGTTGATCTCTTTCTTCTTTTAGAAATTGATTTTCCATCAACAAGTTTGTAAGCTTGTGTTCATTGGAGACAATTTCCTGAACCTTAGAAAACTTTCCTAGAGAATGAAAAGCTAGCATATCACCTTCCCATATCCCTTCATCAACTACTATTTCATCAAATAGGTCTAAACCTACTGATAACAACAACTTATCAGCTAAAAGCTCAAGCTCAACATCTGAAGGATGTTTGGTTGTTTATAGTGCCAGGAACTTGTCATTATGAACATAATTTATACTTCCATTGCTGAGATTATGATACATTTACGTATTATCTTTAAATGACCAAGTAGAAAGGTAATCATTTGTGTCTTGAAACAATAGTTTCTTGACTATCTATTTTTCCTAAAATTCCGAGGATAGTTTTTCCATAGGAGAGTATAAGTTAAGGGAAAGGCTAGAAAAAGTTTGCATTAAATTCCATATGTTATTTGACACTTTCAGATTCAATGCAACCTTTTTATGAGGTCAAGTATTTGCATAGATCCTCAAATCATTAGTTGCCTCTACCCGCTTTCACCTATGGGGAGAATGCTCACAATTAATATTTTCAATCTAATTACTATTGTTAAGGGAATCTGAGTAGGGAATAGATTTCCCATTCATATTACTTCTTGTTAGGTCATCCCTTCTTTTAGCATTAGTCAAGTGAGCTGATTGAGAGGAACCAGTTTCAATTAAGCACTGAGAATGAGAATGGCCAAAGGTGTGACAATGAAAACAAGTGGATTCTAGGGATTCAAAAATAAGTTGTTGATGCCACTTTCCAAATTTTGAAGTTAATAAAATTTGATTTGGAATTTTTTTGTCTGTATCCATTAAAACACATTTTCTGATGGGTTTTGACGGATTTTTAAAGCAATATTTATCATGCATAAGAAAGATTCCTATTTGATTTGTTATTAATTCAATAATCCTCAATTCCCTATATTCTAATGGACAAGCAGGCATTTGAAACCAGAATGGAAAAAAAATGAAAGAGGCATAATTAGGTTTAAAATCTGGAATCCAAGGTTGCATGCTTAGTCCCAAACCTTGATAGACCCAAGATTTGATTCTAAAAACAAAATATTTGTTTTTTTACTATCAAATATGACAGCAAAAATACCCTATTCACTATCCAAATAAAAAACTTGTTGCACTCCCTCCCAATCTTCGTACAATAAATCCTTCAAATCATTTAAAGGTAGATTGAGATTCCAGAACTTACAAATTATAGCCTTGTCTTGAAGATCTTGAATTTGTGGGCAAAGCATATCTTTTGGAAAGATGATTTTTAGCACATTATCACCCTCTACATAATAGTTTATTTAATTTTTAGAAAAAAGATAGATTTAATTAGTGATGTAATTAAATAAATAATATTTATTTAATTAATCAAGAAAGAATAAAGGTAAGAATGAATTAATTAAATAATTAAAGTTATTTAATTAATAGAGGACAAATGACTTTAGAAATAATTAAAATAATTAACCTTATTTAATTATGAAAATGAAGATAATAATTATGAGAAGAAAATAGAGTGTAGGCTAAGGACAATTTTTTAGCGAGATGTCTACATTTTGCCCCTCTTTGATACAATGCGGTTTATCACATTATGTCAAAGAAAAAGATATGCCCCAGTAAAACTAGGATGAGGAAAGATGACGAGGAGGTAGTGGTATGCCCCCTCAAGAGGACAAGCAGGTTCAAAGAACATGAGTGTGCTCTCAAAATCGATGAGAGAACTAGAAGATGAAGGACAAAAGGATAGAGGAAAATAGATAAGGGTGGTGAAGATGCAGAAAAGAAGAAATGTTAGTATTAGAAATCTTCAATGTTTTTCCAAAGGCATAATATACACCTTGCATTAATCATCATTGGGCATTAAATGATACAAATGGATAACAAACACCATGATATGAGATATACCAAGGTGTGAAAGGTCATCCACCTGCTAAAAAGTAGACAATCGCAGACAAGGAATTCCCTAACTCATACTAAGGGTAAAATTTCCATAGTATTTTTGTCAAGAAAAAATTTAGACAACAATCAAAGAAAAGATGAGTCATGAGACATCATCGTTCCTCTAAATCCTTTGTGGGACATCCTCGAGGAAGGTAGTAACCTAACTTGAAGACAAAACCAAAAGAAAATCGATAAACAATAGTCAAAGAAAAAGAGTCCTAAGACATCATTGCTTCTCTAAATCCTTCATGGGACATCCTCGAGGAAGCTAGTAACCGGACTCAAAGATAAAGCAAAATGAAAGGATAAGAAAAAACAAGCCACAATGTCAACAACTAGTAAGAATATTCATCAAAATTTGATCTGTTTGTTGTTTAATTGTCTAGGAGATTGATAAGATGATGTTTGATAAAGCCTAGTTTCAGGTGTGGCATAAGAAAATTGGACACTCTTGAGAAAAGAAATTTCACATAATTTGGACCTACTTCTAAATTCCCTTGCATAATTATTCTTCATAATAGCATTTATAGGCCCTAAGACCCATTATTTTTTATCTAGAGCCTGTTCCTTGAAGAAATCATCTAAATCTGACCGAGCTAAACTTAGATTTATGTCCCCAAGCCCACCTCCAAGAGCCTCTTTAGGACATTAGCCACCTTGGGTGAGATGATAGATTCCCCTCTAAAAGATGGGACCCATTCACCAAGTGTGAATGGGTCCCTTTTGGAAATTCAAATTTGAGCGAGAATTTAATTAATTCAACTTAATTTTTCAATGGATGTCGGCCTCTTAGCTCTAAATAATGGGAAAACTAGGTGTTGATGCCCATAAATACACATCTTAGGTCATTTTTCACATCTCTTAGCCATTTTTATAAAGCAAAATTAAAATTCAAGCATTAAGAGTCTTCAACAATAAGTTTCATTAACATTTTCTACAACAAAGTTTAAGCTGTAGGGCAACAAACTAGGGTTTTTGTAGGTCTTCAAGCTCACTTCTTATTAAAGATGCAACATTACAAAGATTTGATGATGGATGCCTATGGAGAATCATGGAGAAATTTAGGTTGAGGAGATGCAACTAGCCATCAAATCACACCTAAAGACTTGTTTTCAAAGAGTATTCATCTTCCATTTTCTCTTTATCTTCCGATTTAAGGTTTGCATTTATTTTCATGTCATTTATATCTATTTGATATGTTGTAGGGTTTCTTGGATTGAAAGTCTTGCATCATTCAAATCACATTTGTTCATCTTATTCTAGCACATTAGAATAGGGTTTTATCTATTTCAGATTTTCCTAGTCTTTAGACACACTTAAGGCTAGGGTTTTATGTAGATTTTTATCCATTCAAGGTTTGATTACCCATATAGGGGTTTGAACAAGGAAAACCCCCCATTAGACAATGAACTTTAAGCTATTTTGTAGGAATTTTCTAAGATTTTTATTCGGGTTTCCGTCAAAAAGTGTTATGCAGGTGTCAAGGTACAAATATGAGATTTGAATTTACAAAAAATTGAAAAAGGACTGATTCACCATGGATGGTGAATGAGTCCCTTGTGAGCTGACTATCAGTGTTAATTACAAATTCCTATACCCATTTAGTAGAAATCAATTTCTAGGTAGAAAACCTTGACTTTCGATTGATTCGCCCAGGGTGGCAAATGAGTCCCAATCAAGCAAAAAGTCAAATTTTGTAGATTTCTAGAGTAATTTCCAGTCTTCATGAGTCTTACAAGTGAACACATTATGAATTACAGCTTTCTTTTTTATTCTATTTATATTTTTGTTCATCTCTTTAGGTCTTTTTCAAACATCACTATGTTTTTAAACATTGCATATTTCATTAGTTTTGCATTCATAATCAATCAATTTTATCAATTAGCTGCATTTAGATAATTTCTTTTAGTCATAATTACAATATACATTCCTTAGGTTAAGTGAACCACTTAAATTGTTGTGGGATTCTATCTCTCTCCTTTTAGGTGAGAAGTTACCCTAAGAGTGCAAGAGAAGCACATAGAATATCCTCCCCATAAAAATTGTTGGTTCATTTTGGTGAACCTGCATATTGAACATTATCTTTCTGATTTGCATTTTCATTTACATCCTAGGACTCAATTGCACTATCTTTTGCATTGTTTTTGGCATCTTAGGCCTTACTAAAATTTGCATTAGTGAAACTATAATTTAGAAGTCATTATTGCATTTCATTTCATCAAATCATTACAAAATTTTGCATTTCCAGTATTTATCTACATTGTACGGACTTGAACACATTGAAAATCATAATTTTTTTTAGAAAAACCTTAAAAACACCTCTCCTAGGACTCATTCGCCACCTTGGGTGAATTAGTCCCAGTGCACTTTTTGCATCAATATTTCCAGAATTTGGTTTCCTGTTTTACATTTTTCTGTTTGCTACAATTCCTTTTCTATTTTTGCTCAATTCTTTTTTGTTATATCTAAATCATTTGCATACACATCATTTCATTTCATGGCATTTATGGATAACATCATATTTTTTAAAGTTATTTTTTTAGCATTAGTTCCTAGCTCTTTTAAATTAGATTCGTTAATGCATAAAAACAACAAGCCACAAATATCAAAGCAATCTTTCAAACAAATGAATCAATTTAGAAACACAATCTCATCCAAGCCTCTTAGTAGTGATGATGTAGACAAGTTAGATGAAGTCCTTCAAGACTTCCTCTCAATCACTTCATCCTCTAATGCTTGTCATAAGCAGCGTAAACCAATTAACAATAACTTATCTCTCAAACCTTTTTGTCATGATGAATTTGACTTATTAGATGAAGCCCTTCAAGATTTCATCTCACCTATATCATCCATAAAGGTTTGTTGTGATCACCCTATAATAAAAAACATTAATGTCTCTAAATTTTGTCATGAGAAGCCTCAACGAATTAACCATAACTTATCCCTCACACCTTTTAGTCAAGATGACCTTGATATGTTAGATGAATTCCTTCAGGACTTCTTCTCGTCTAAGTACTCTATTAAGGTTTGTTGTGAATACTCTAAAACTAAGGATGTCAATGTAATTCAACCTCAACTCATTCTTTACCCACCATCATATAAACTTCATCCTTCCAATAAACCCAAGTTTACTCTTTACCCACCTAAACCTGATGTGTTGCAGTAATCTAGTAATATTACTATTGCTCATACATATAATACTAGAAACAATCCACAACCACCGCAAACAACATGAGCTCCATCCTTTAGAGTTACGAAAAACAAAATAAATCCTTTATGATAATTCCTCAATTCAATCATATATGTATCAAAAGAACCCTCATTGATAATGGTTTTTCCCTCAATGTGTGTAGTGTGAATCTCCTTGATAGATTGTGTGTTGAAAAGTCACAAATAAAACCTGATTCCTTATCCATTCAAGGATTTGACAATACAACAAAGCAACCGCTTGGTGTAATAACTTTTCCTATTACAGTTGGGGTGGCTACTCTGCAAACTCCTATTCATGTCATTTAGGTAGACCATGGATTCATGAGATGAATGCAATGCCTTCAAACCTTAATTGTATAATGAAATATGTTTATAACAACAACATTTATCAAGTTAAAATAGACCCCGAGCCTAAAAGTTTCTTACATCTTGAAAAGGGAACTACAAGT
The DNA here is from genome assembly GCA_007258455.2 of Sequoia sempervirens. Taxonomy (NCBI): domain Eukaryota; kingdom Viridiplantae; phylum Streptophyta; class Pinopsida; order Cupressales; family Cupressaceae; genus Sequoia; species Sequoia sempervirens. The sequence continues at coordinate 335,133,412 of VDFB02281492.1, forward strand.
CCTTTGAACACATTAATTCCAACATCCAATATAGAACCTCTCAAAATCAAACAACAAGATGAGGAATCAGTATCTAAATTATTTGGTGATGATTGGGGGTCCTTAGAATTCACACTTCATTTATGGGTGAATACATAATCACACAAAAAAAGGATGAGAAATAAGAACAACCAACCATTATGTCAACTCAGAATTCAAGAGAATCTTCCCAATCATCTATCTCATCTACTTTGGAAGAAAATACAACATGCACAACAATTTTTCATGAGATAGATTATCAACATCCACCTAACCTAAAGGAAATGGAATGATTTAATGGGAAAGGCTATGCGCTTGTGAAACAATTGAGCTATACTGGTAAAGGACATGGAAAGAATGAACAAGGAATTTGAGTTCCTATAGAACCTCATACACAAGAGACAAAAAATGGGTTGGGATATTCTTTTACTAAAAAGACAAAAGCTACTCAATGACCATCTTTAAATATCAACACTATTACATGTCAACCAAACCACAATCTCACAATAAAAAAAACTAAATTACTTGATATGGACTTACCACCATCATGGAAGTATGTTGACATTGATGAAACTCTAAAACAAAATTTAGGAGTCTATGATAACACACCCTCTACTACTCCCATGAAATGGGTTACTTGTGTTGTGATAATTACCAAGCAACAAGATAGTGATATTGTTGAAGAACCATATGATCCTGAAATTCCTAAGTCTAATGCACACCCGTCAGGAGATACAATTGGTGTGCTAATGGACATAGATAATAAAGACAAAGTTATTAAGATTGGGAAGTGTCTTGACAATGAAGAACAAGAGGATACTACAACCTTTCTTCATGATTTTCCTGAAATATTTGCTTGGAAATATTCTAATATGCTAGGAATTGACCAGAAAATTGTGACACACAATATTGTTGTCTCTAAAAATGCTAAACCTATTTGCCAAAAGATACGAAAAATGCACCCTAACATAGCTTGCGTGTTAGAACAAAGCTTGAAATCCTTGATGAAGGCTTCATTCGTCCTTTTGATTATTCTCCTTGAATCTCTAACATTGTTACAGTTGTTGAACCTGATAATCATATTAGGATATGCACATATTTTCATCAGTTGAATAAATCCTTTTTAAAAGATGACTTTTTTCTTCCTAATATTAACATGATCATCGATTCAACTATTGGACATGCTTTGTTCTCATTCATGGATGGATTTTCTGGTTATAATCAAATCTTTATCAACCCACAAGATGAATACAAAACTGCATTTACAACTATTTGGGGAACATTTTGTTGGGTTGTAATGCCCTTTGGTTTTAAGAATGTCAGTGCAACTTATGAACGGGAAATGGCATTAATATTTTAGGATTACATACATAAAATCTTGAAATATTATGTCAATGACATCCTGGCTAAATCTTTACAAAGACAAGACAATGTAAATGTTCTTCAGAAAATATTTGAGTGCATACGTCAATATAACATACGACTGAATCTAAAAAAGTGTGTCATTGGAGTAGATAGTGGGAAAATTTTAGGGTTTGTCATATCTCACAGAGGCATTGAGGTGGACATGAAGAAAATTGATGCCATTATTAACATGTCACCTCCTACGAAAATTTCTCAATTGCGCACATTACAAGGTTGAATTCAAGCTATCTGCTATTTTGTTCCATCTTTAGTTGATTGCACATTACCCTTCACACACCTTCTCAAAAAGGATGTACCTTTTGATTGGAATGATGATTGTAAATAGGCCTTTGAGAGTTTAAAAGAATACCTTGCAACTTCTCCTACTTTACAACCTTATGTGCCAAACAAACCGTTTATCCTTTACATAGATGCATCAACTCATGCTCTTGCAGCATTGTTGGCTCAACAAGATTATCATGGAAAACAACATCCTATCTATTAAATTAGTTGTACTTTAATTGATTAGGAAACTTGATACTCACCAATTTAAAAATAATGTTTAGCTCTTGTATTCGCTACTAGTAAGTTGTGACATTATTTACTTAATGTCGAAATAAAAGTCATCACAAAATTTGATCCCCTTAAGCATATTTTTAATAAAACTAATCTTTCTAGACACTTAGCTAATTGGGTAATGTTGTTACCTGATTTTGACCTTAAGTTTGTTTCACAAAAAGAAATCAAAGGATAAGCCTTAATCGATCACTTAGTTGATTCCCCTTCTCCTCTCGCTTTATCTAATCATGACTCCTTTCATGATGATAGTGTCTTGATTGCTGATGTTAACATATGGGAAATGTATTTCAATGGATCTAAGTGTGGAATAGGTTCTCGCACCAAAGTGTTATTAACTCTGCCCTATGGAAAACCAATTCCCTTGTCCTATCAATTAAATTTCCTATGCACAAATAACATAGCTAGGTATGAAGCATTAATCATAGGATTGTGTGTTGCTTTAACCATGGGTGCCAAAGATATCAAGATCTTCAGTGACTCGTAGTTAGTAATCAAATAAATCAATGGTACATATCAAACTAAACATGAAAAATTATCAAAATACAAGGATCTTACAATGAAACTATTAGAGAAGTTTGAATCATTCACCATTGATAACATCGCCTAAAAAGACAATCGACATGCAAATGCAATGATGAGTGCAACCTCTCTTATATCCCCAACTGACTTCACCTTTGTTATTCATCCAATCATGAAACCTTCGATTGATGCTCGATTAGAAGAAATTTTAATGACAACCCAAAATGACTCACAAGAATCCAATATGATACAACATACAATTATTTAAAAGATCGCACCATTCCTGAGCCTACAATGACCAATACTCAAAATCATTTGGGAAAACTGGCAACCAAATATGTAATACTCACCTGTGTGTTGTATAGAAGATCCTTCAATGGTATCTTACTGAGATGTCTTAGGGACTTTGAAATTCCTATAGCCCTTGATCAGGCTCATGCTAGTGCATGTGGAGGTAATTTTGGAGGATGGTCCTTAGTGCAAAAAATTATCCGTATGGGATATTATTGGAGACATATGGAGAAATATTGTTTTTCTTATGTTAAACGATGCCACAAATGTCAAGAACATAGCAATTTGATCCATGCCCTTGCTTCTAAGCTCTATGCCCAAATTCCCATTTGGCCATTTTCCATATGGGGTTTGGATCTCATTAGAAAAATATAACCACCCTCCTCTGCCAGACATACATTTATCATTACCAGAAAAAACTACTTCACAAAATGGGTAGAAGCTATTCCTCTTCAATCTACAAATGTTGAAGTAATTTGTCAATTCATATTAGAACACATAATTGCTCACTTTACTTCCTTCCCACAATCGTTTCAAACAATGGAACCCCATTTAAGAATGATGACGTAAAGAAATTTCTTGAAACATTCAACATTCATTATCGATTTTCCACACCATACTATCCACAATCCAATGGACAAGATGAAAGCACTAATAAGATTCTTGAATGAATCCTAAATAAAATTGTTAACAAACATCATAAGGATTGGCACATACAATTACATTATGCTCTTTGGGCTTATCGAACAAGTATTAGATTGTCCATAGGAACTACACCCTATAACCTTGTTTATGGTAGTGACACAATCATGCCCTTGGAGTTAGAAATTTCTACTTTGAGAATTCCTCTTCAAAACCTTACTGATGATGCCACTTATAAAGACCAACGATTGCACCAACTTGAGATGCTCGTTGAAAAGTTCATTAATGCTCTTGAGCATCTCTAGGCTTACATTAAACAATTACAATGAAAACACAATACTCATGCCATTCCTCGTACATTTAGAAGGGTGATTTTGTTCTCTATGAGAATCAATGCAATACACACACTGATCATGAAGAAAAAGATAAATTTATCCCTAATTGGTTAGGACCTTACATAATTGATACCAGTTATGGATCTGGTGCTTATGTATTAATAGAACTTGATGGAAAACCCTTTAAGGAACCTATTAATGTCATGCATTTACAATGGTATTATCTCTAGTCTCCTTGAATAGTATGATTAAAAATTAGTGTTTTCTAAAGTTATTTGGTCATATACTAAAAACTTTCACATTGCTTCGTTCTTCACAACTGATCATGTTTTTGTTTTGAACACTAGGGCGATTATTTAAGTTAATTTTATAATTACTTTAGGTTTCATACTATTCACCTTCATCTTATGTTAAGTTTGATACTTATATGCATTATAGGTGTATCTAATTTAACATGATTTCTTCAAAATAAATATGTTGTATCTAAAAGTGAAACTAAAAAATGTTTTACATTATATCACATCAATCGTGTAGACATTAATTAAATAATTTTACAAGTTATTTAATTAATCACATTACCATTTAACATTCCAACACATTAAGGAATATTGTAAAACATCAAATGCTCATATATATATCAAAAAATTTATGTACATCTCATCATCATATATAAAATCATTGTGGTTTGTGAGAACTAGACCCCTTGGGCTCTGGCGCTCGTGACTTGGTCCCTAGACATTGTGAGATGGTTGTGTGTGATCATGATTGTGATCTGCCAACTCTGAGTACATACTCCAAACCCTGTACTCATCCAAGAGCCACAAGATTCTCCTCTGCCATCTGATCCCCCTTCACTTGTAGTTGTGCTAGCTCTGTATGCAGTCTCTCCACCTTTGCTGGAGTCTAGGATGACTATCATGTGCTTTTGGCTTGATAGAGTCATCTCCTCACGCTCTCATTAGCTTCCTGTAGCCTTTCAAAAGGTCTAAGAAAATATGGATCCTCCTCCATGATTGGTAGGGGCATGTAATGAGGGTCCATCTCCTCATCAATATACACAGGCACTATCTCTATGACAACCTCATAATAGAACTCCCGCCAGTCTCTCATCACTCTTGCAAGATAGAGAAAGTACACAATCAGTAAACATCATCATGATATCTATCTATAAAGCGTAAACACTAAATTACATGCATAAAATAAGATATCATTTCCTATATCTTGAGTAGGCTAAGTAATGTCAACCTCATCCTCTTTAGGGGGCATGGAGGATGTGCTAGCCTCTCTATGACTATGGGCATCGATGTCTACTGTAGCTACTGCATGTGATCTAGTCACACAAGTGTGTGAGGGCTCTCCTCACTCATGTCAATCCTCAATCGCTACCTCATCACCCTCACTCAGGGGTGACTTCTCCTCATAATACTCCTCCTCATAATCCTCCTCATCCTCATCCTCCTCTATCTCATCCTGGCCCTCCTAGTCAAGATCGGCCCCTGAATCATACTCATCATCGATCACATCAATAAAAATATCTACTGGCCTATATCGTACATCCTCTACCCTATCCTCTAGCTCATCTCCCCCATGTGGCACTAGTCCTAGATCACCTATAGGGACATCCATGGGAAATACAGGAGTTGGTCATGTTGCTGACAACCAATCCTCATGCTCATCTGTGTTGCCGACGTCATCAACATTGAAGACTGGTGGCTGATCGTGATTTCAAACATCAAAGTCACTCTAGAAAACATGGTCTATCATGAGTTGAATGGTATCACCTAGCCTTTGAGCACTCTGTACTAATCTCCTGATGAAGGGGCATGCCCTCTATGGTGTTTCCACCTACCCAAACTATCACATGACTCAACCATAATAGAGAGGATGTACAACATATTCATGCCACCTAGCTAAAAATCTATCCATTTGCATCCTCCTCAACTGTCATGTGAGATCTGGCCATTGTAGTGTGAGTAGATAAGGTCCCATAGGAACTCATCCGCCTCCAGTGGTCAAATCCTCACCCTCAAAAAATAATATCCATTACTACAATAAGTGTGGAGGGATAGCTAAAAGCTTGTAGATATATGAATTTGGCTATCATACATGGGGAACCAATAGGCCTAGTGCATGTAATATGCTCAAGGCACCACACCTGCAGGAATGTGTAGTGCACCATACTATTTATCTAGCGATACACAAATCAACCTAGATCATAATACAAATGTGATAGGATGTAGCATCCCCAAGCATAGAATTTCCTGTGCTCTTCCATCCCATGAATCAAATGAACCAATCCTCCATCCAGG